>VFFE01007257.1:966120-1211761 GCA_008921705.1 Burhinus oedicnemus
CACCCCACCCCACCCCCCCCCGAGTCCATGTAAAATTTAAAGTCTATTTCTGTTTTTTTAGTATAAATCCAAACTTTTCAGGTCACATGAGCCCTTCTGGTGAATAATGAAAGCCAAGCCCAATGGGGAGAAGTAGAGCAGAGAGGAAATGTGGCATAATTGGTTCAGGAATGGGAGAGCAACACCAGAGAAGGGACTACTCCGGAAACCGTACCCTTGCCAAGTGTCCCTACAGCAGGGCTCTTCCTCCTGAAGCCATCCATCAGCTGGCACTGTTTTTCACGGCTTCTCTTGCTTGGGTCCTGCTGGGAGGGTCCCTCGCAGTTGATTTGAGGAAGGTAAACGCGGCGTTGAGTTGCATGGCTTCCACCTTAAAACTCTGCGTGGAATTTGGGAGCTCTGTGGGGCACCCAGCGCTGCTCGTTAGCCTGCCCTTACATCTCAGCAGCAGCCTGGCCAAACCTCTGCTCTTCGTGCCTCTGCTATGCCCCAAACACCACAGGCACAAATAATTTTGGATAAGTCTGTACTGAAGTTTGATTTAATAAATCCCTCTAATAAGTGAAACAAAGGAACAGAAAAGATCCCTTTGGTGGCTGAGCCAGCTTAAATGAGCAGAATGCTTTATAATTAACAATCCAGTGGTTCACTTCACATGCTTGGCTTTACAAAGAGCAAAGTGAAAAATACTTTTAAAGCATTCAGAGAAATCTTTGTTTTAAAGGAGTGCAGAAACGCTGTTATACGCGCTGACCACCACCAATGATCATAAGGCCATACAGCTCTAGGTCACTCTCACAAAATGGTTGCCAATATTTTCTCAGCAAACTCTCTATCGATTGCATAAATACAGTACAGTACCCGTGAGGTAGTGTTGACCTGTCACATAGTAAAGATGTGGCAAGCCCCATAATTCATTACCAGTTGGAAATAGAACATCATTGGAGAGATAAGGATAACAATGACTTTCCATCCAATGATAAATTACTAGCAGCTGCATTATTTTCCCTCACTTATATATGGCTCTCTTTATTGAATTTAGCTTGAGATAAATAAATGATCTGCCAGGAGCCTGGTTAATATTACTTCTCTGGGACCCATTTCAGGCCCAACTAGGCTTTTGCTGATAATATCTTTAAGCTTTTCAGTAGGGAGAGACATAACATTTGTTTCTGACAAGAACCCTATGTCGCCTTATCTGTTTCATTTGAGAGGCCGTCGACCTCAGCTTCTTTAGTTAAAATGAGAGCTTTACTGTAGAGGCTAAGTTCTTGAACTTGACTCTCTTCTTACAATGAGATTATATGTCCTGGTTGTAAATTTGAAGCCACACATGATATACAGTTATTCCTAGCATTTCCTGTTGATCACAGGGTGGTATTGATTGCCCCGCTTTTGAATCTTTCTCCTATTGGTTTGAAAAGGAATTCCGTCTTTTTCATGTCATTATTTTTTACCCCACAATAATCTGCGAGCTTGTCAATGCACATTTATATTTAACTTCATGCATTTATTCCATTTGAAAATGACAGTGTTTTTTCACAACCTCTCCCTCCCCCTTCCACCTTAGAAAAGACAGCTTAACAAACACGTATCCACTTGGTTAAAAAATAAAACGGCCAGCCTAAGAACAAAGGATTAACTCTTTCTGTGAATCGACGTGCCAAGGAAGGCACTTGAACTCCTGAAATTCTTTTTATTACCATTAATAATTTATCTGCTGCTTCAGTGATTCTGGCCTGTGCAGATGCCGTTGGAAGAGAGGAGGCAGGGAGGGGATGGAGCAGAGGTGTGAGGCAGCAGGCGTAATCAGCCTGCGCTGCGCTCCTGCAGTAACTGTTTGGATACCTCGAATGTGGTATTTTTGTTATTTCTGGGAAGCCCTATCATCAGGTTATAGATTAAAATCAGACAGTTGCCATTTTTCATACAGTGTGAATTAGAGGAAATTAAACCCAACCACTTCTGATAAGTCCTCTCATAAATAAACTAGCTGGTGGTGTTAAATATAAGTCCAGCCACAGTTTGATTCACATTAGGGAGAACAAAGAACAACTTCTGTCTATTTTAACACTCCATCATCATTATTGTTATTTATACTATAGTAATGCCTAAAGGCTCCGGCTGAGTTTGGAGCCCCCATCTGCTAAATGCATAATCAGACTTGCCTTCAAGAGTTTGCAATAGGAATAAGACAGAAAGAGCAAGGGAAAGAACTCTTATACCTTCCTGTCCCTTTTCCTTTACAGCTAGGAAACTGAGGCACGAAGAAGGAAAGCACTTTGCTCAAAGCGGTGAGGAAAATCTGCGGCAAGGCTGGCAACTCCCGAGAGATCGTCTGAGTTTCTGCCAAGTGCCCTAATGTAAGATCATTTTCTACAGTGTTTTTTGGGGGGTCACCTGTCTCCTGTACACTTTCCCACTAGGCAAAATTTAGAAGATAAAATGGAAATATAACAATAAATCTCGTTTATCTGATGTTAGAAGAATTCGCAGTTAGGAAAAAAGGCACACCCTAAATAGCATCTTGCATAGATTTGTGTAAGAGAAGATATAATCTGTGTGCGTATTAATTTTAATTTGAAAAATGTCTCGTCTTGAAATGAAATAAGGAAAATTTGCCTTTTTATATATTAGGAGTAGTTTTGGCATGTACCGGTCATTTCCCATGTCAAATCAGAAGATAAAAAAATATTGCACAATGCTCCCAAAAGGCAGAAAGATTAATATTTATTAAATCAGAAAAATAGGATAGTCATATGACACACAACTGTGTCAGCCGGAGCCATTTCTTGTTTATCTTGAGAGACTGGCAGGATCTTCTTACCAATAATTATTAGCTAAACTCTTCAGAAATTAATTTCACATACAATCACAAACACAGCCAGCAGGAAAAAAAAAAAAAAAGGATGGTGGATATCAAATAAATTATTTGCTGCCAATGAATGATAATGCATTTTCCATTTCTGCTGTGCTGCCATTCTAATGTTTCCCCAAGTACCCTGAAAGTATCAGGATGAGATTCACACACTCACACAAAGCCCAATTAAAGAGGCTTCATGCAGAGCTTTCCACAGAAGACTGAATTAACTCTTGTGCCCTTGTGTATACATGATGTGTGAGCAAAGGGAGGGGAGGAGGTCTGCAGCAGGACGCTTATGTTGTGGTAGTCCCCATAGCAAGCTGGGACAATGTTTCCAGGGGTTTCTGACCACAGATTCCAGTAGCTTTGCCACCAGATTACTCACCAGCTCTTCTATGTGATGTCCTGCTTGGGCCTGGAGGTGTATGGATTGCCTCTTGGAGGGGTGAAGTCATCAGACACCCCCCTCTTCTAGCCCAGCTGTGTCATTACAGCAGGAAAAGGCCATACCTATCACTGGAAAAGTTTAGTCTCTGCTGGATCATTCTTACTAAGATCCTTGTGCAGTGGTGGGTAAATGCAGCCTCTCCATTTTGTGAGGCTGGAAACCAGAATCCTGAAGTGACTTGACCAACATGTAGGGAGGCTCAACTGGGAATAACACCCTTTTGGACTTGATAACTAGAACATCCTTTCTTGCTAAGCAGTGACTGCTGATGATTTTTCCGGTAGTATGGGCAGTGACTCCCTGTTACCAGCCATGTGGCATTTACCTGTTGCTCTGTATGTTGTTCAGTCTGCCATGGAGGACTCTTGATCCATATTGCCCTTTCCACAGAATTGGTTTTGCTACAAAAACCCCACATCTGTTAGACAAAGTGGTTTCGTCATCTACTGTGAGGCTATCAGAGAATTTAATCTTTAGCGTGCTGCTGAGAGGTTTTACAGCACTGCTGTCAATACATCTTTGACAAGGATCTTTTGCAAACTTTGGCAGAGGAAGTGTAGCTTCTGTGTCTACCTCTAAATCTAGTTTGGTTCAGTTGAACCACAGACTCCTTGTGTTTTGGCACTTAGTCAGCCTCAACTCTGTCCACCTGCGTGCAGGAGCACTGCAGTAACTTCTCTGCTAGTCATCAGATGTCATCTTTGCAGGCAATTAGACCCACACTTATGCTTGTCTTTGGTGATGATTATTATCCCTCCTGCTGGAGTCACCACCTTTACAGCTGATTTACAGTAACAGATCACACCAGTGCTCCACAGTTCACTTCAGTGCGAGGCGTGCAGATTTAACCTGTCTTCTTCAGTGGTGGTTCAAGAAGAGTGGTGTGGGGTTAGTCATTTGGAGCGTTATTCGTAGGGGCCTGGCCCAAGGCCAACAACTCAAATCATGTTATTGGCTGAAAAAGAAAAATGCCACTGATGTTGACCTTATCGTAAATTCACAGTCCCTGTCCCTATGCCACCAGCTGTCCGGACCAGCCTTTTAAAGATCGATTGTATCCGCATTCTGGTTGCTAAAATTGTTTGGCGTTTTGTTATTTCAACTCTGTGGTCTCAGAGGAGCAAATTCCTCAATAATTTTGCTTTCTCGTCAGCCAAAGGCGCCACTCTGTGCTGAGCACTAACAAGGCTGGAGAACAAGGCTGTCTTTAAATGAAAAAGCCCTGCCTTTTCCTGCCCCCATTGGTACAAGTTAAACATGACTTCTGGCTTCTGTCATTCATCCTATTAAGAAAACCCCAGACTGCCAAGTGCAACCTCATTTGCCAGTTTCCAGGGGATGGCAGGCATTTATACCTGAATCATAAACCCTGGAGGAAGGGCCTTATCTGATGTGGTACACCAGGCTTAATGGGCTGGTATATGCAGCTGCATCACCTTGGGTAAGAACTTCAGCGGAGCCTCTTATAAATAGTATGCCTGATGTTACATGCATTGTGCCGAAGGACACAGGTGTTTATATTTACCGCCTTAGTACTTAGCTGCTTTAAGTGGTTCTTTGCTGGTAGGATCTAATTGAGCAATATTCTAAACTGGTTTGATTCAGTTTGAAATTCCAGCTCTGCAGCAAGATTTTGGATCAAACGCGGTTTGACCAGTTATTGTCGTCTCTCAGCCTTACTTGTAGGATGGAGATGCATTAATGTGTCGATGATGTAAGAGTGAAGGAAGACTTTCTTCACTTGTAGCCATTATTGTTGAACAGGTTGTTCTGATGATTTACCCAGAAAGCCCTAAGTGTCCTTATAAATGTAAAATTTCCTTTTTTTTTTTCTTCCTTGAGCAGATGGAAGACTTAGATGGAAAGGAATAAAAATGTAATTTGCCAGAGCCCTCAATTAATCATAATCAAGTTTGTGCATGTTATACTCTACAAGGGTAACAACAATGAAACACAGGGAGAAAAGGATGCTTTCCTCAGGCAATTCTGAAGACGTAAAAGCAATAAAGAAGCATACTTCAAAATAATGTGGAGATATATGACTGCACTAAATAAAAACGCTTCTTTAAGGTACAGTAAAAATAAAGATGTTTAGTTAGATTTATCATTCTTGTTACAAACGCAAATTCATCCCCTGGACTACGCCATTGTCTCTGAAAGCATCCAAGGCCCACTGTTTTCTGTAATTACGTAAACATTGTTCCATTTGTTAAAGAGCTAACTAGACTATTCCTTCTTTTTACTCCAAGGTAATATATGGGACACCTTGATCCTGCAGGTACAGATTTATACTTTTACACTACAATTAAGCCACTTTTTAAATCGGGTATAGCGGGAGGAATGGTTTGCTTATTAGTTTGCATGAGTCACATCCAAACTGTGAAAATACATTTTTTAAACTAGTTTTGCAAATAGCAGTGCATGTTAATTGAAAGCAACCCCACTCCCCAATTCCTCACCCGACTGACTTGGGAACGTTCAAAACCAGGGAGATTCATTTCTGCAGCCCGGTTCAACCATTGCAATGAGCAAATGAAACAATTGTTTTATTTGTAAGAGGAGATTATCCCTTGAAGGCAGATGGAAGGATACTGCCTACAGAACCCCATTTGCAGGCACAAAGAGCGCTTAGTCAAATTTTGGCAGTGATACTGAAGCTATTAGTTTTGGATATGAGTCCACTGATGTTCAGTGCTGTAGATTTCCAGTTAGTTCATGAAGGGCTTTTAAAATTACACACAGAGCTTCATTAATTGCCTCAGAAAAGAAGCAACAAATATCAGGCCCTTAAAGTGTATGTGCACAGAATGGCCATTGATTTAAACGAATATTCCCCACTGGAGGACTGATCCTACCTCCTGGAAAGGCAATCAGAGTTCTTCCAGTAGCTGCAGCAGACACTGCCTCCAAGTACAAGGGCTTTTGCAGGATCAGGCCCCATTAGCTTCTGTCTGGCTGTCTCTGCCTATCTAATTATCTGTGTATGTGGTTTATATACACATCTGCACACGCGTATATATAATCCTGATTCAGTGTGTTAAGAGTGTAACAGGTATTGTTTTAACTCAAACTGAAGACCAATACAAGATGCCAAAGACAGAGTCTTTAAAAAAAAAAAAAAGAAATAGAAATCCAGCTTTGTGGTCTTGAGGGGTTTTTTTTGTCCTTTTTCCACTTGATAGAGTAGTGCCTGAACATTTGTTCTACAACTAACTATCCATAAAGGAGAATTTCCTATGCCTTCCTTGCAGACGGCACAACCCCATGTGATCCCTGATCACAACAAATTGATTTATTTAAATAAAAATAATGATCTTCTTTCCCTCCTCCAGCCCTAGCAGCAAAATCCCATGTAACCCTGATCAGCAAATTGATACTTATCTTCTTTTGCCCTCTTTTCTTGAACCCAAACAATACCACCCTGATCCCCAAGTAATCAGAAAATGATTTATGCAAACAAAAATAATTATCTTTCTTTGCTCTCCACCCTTTAACTGTATAATCTCAGCAGCTCCTTGTTTAACAAATTGATTTATTTAAATTAAACAAATGGTGATCTCCTTTTGACCTCTATAGAGCACCTCTGTGGCACACTCCTACCACTGCCACCGCCTTACCCATATAGTTAGAAGGTTGTATTTTAAAATATAACAGCATTTCTAACTAACCTTGATACTTCGTGCTTACTTTAATCAAAGCTCATGGAAGGTCTGTTACTGTGCTATGAAATTAGGACACATCTCCTCTGAAAAATAGTAAAAGGAATTTAAATGTACCTTCCTCCATATTTTTTACAGCAGGGACAGTTATTTGTTTAATTCCCCAGGAGGAACTCCACAGAGGGTGGCTGTATGCGGTTTGTCTGCACCCATCTCTCCCATTGTGCTGCCCATAAGGTTCTTTGCAGACAGAGCTTTAAAGCACCAGCAAACTCAGTGCACAAGTATGTGCTACGCCACCTCACCTAAAACACTGGGAGCCATCTAGTGCCAGCCTGCTCCCTGACAAACGCCAGCAACAGCTGATGGATGAGATCATGGACTCCAAGGGTTTCATCCATTACGTTTTAAGGATCTGTCAAACCACAGTTTGTATCGTAAGGACTCTGGGCCTGTCACTGGCAAAACTTTCAGAGGCAAGAAGAGAGGCAGAGTCTTGCTTAGGAACCATTGACGTGATCTTTTTCTAAAAACATTCCACGTTAGGTAGCCCTGAAGGTATATAAATACATATATATGTATATGTATGTGTGTATTTTTTACTGTGCTGGTTTTATTTAAGATTGTATTTTCTGTGCTGTCCAACCAGTATCTCTGTTTTGTGCAGCTGCTACTTAAACAGTCATTTTGGCATTATACAGAATTACATAATTATATGTGCCATAAGCAAAAGTGCAAATAGTCCTACTTAACACCTAATCATATGATATCTGTTGTGAAATGCTGGCGAAGGAGCCAATAGATATGACTGTTACTTTGCTATCAGCTCTGGTTCTTTGGAGGTGAGTACGGACTGCAGCTGGAATTTGGCATAGATGGAAGAGGGATTAAGTGGTAGTGGGAGCCTGAGTGTATTGTATATGGAAACATTCTTTCCTCGACCAGTTTCTGTGGTGTGTAATACTCTGAGCAGGACATTGGTGTTAACCAGTCTTCCAGATTTTGAAAGATTCTGGATTTTTGCAGTTCATTCACACTAGGTGTCTACTTTGGTTTCAGACCCACTTGTGTTCTCCAACAGAAGACAGTGACATGACACGAAGGGTAGCGCAAGGCTCTTACTGTTCCATTCAGTAATTGATTCTCCTGGATGGATTGTGATGCCCCAAAGGCTGCAAAGAGAGGTAAGAATGATTGTACAGCATCAAAAATGTTAGTTCATTCCAAAGCCAGAAAGTTTTCACTCCCTTGAATCCTCCTCCTTCAAGGTCTAGCACTCTTTGTGACTCTCTGGAAATGCATGGGAAAATCATTAAGAGATTGGTTTTATTAACAAATCTTTTTCTTCTTTCTTTTTCAGTATTTTTAAGTAGGTTTTGTAATGTTGAACACTGAATTGGGAATCATCATGTGAAAAACCTGGTTGTGTCCATTTATATGATTACCACAAACTCTCCATAGGAAATCCAAATGAAAGGGGAGAACATTGCAAAAACTGGTCAAGAAGTTGCAAAGTAGAAATATAGATACCTCTGAAGCTTCTCAAATCCCACCTTTTTTTTTTTTTCTATTTTAACTATATATTTTGTTCTTCCAAAGGCCAAATAATTGAGGTTTTTGCATCTGAACATCTTTGGAGATATAGTCTCAAAATATACTTGGATATTTGTTTCAGAAAACTCAGTTTCATGGAGCTTTGGGCTCTGATCCTCACCTTGCATTACCTTTACTCCTGACTTGCAAAAGTAAAAGTGAGATGAGACTCAGACTATAACATTATGCAAAATTGTTCCAATGGGAAAAAAGTCTTGTTTTGAAATTATACATGGAACATTATAGCTGCAGCCTTTTAAAAAATTTGGCCCTCTCTACTGGCTTGCCACAGAGGCAGGTATTTCTTCTGCATATGGGTTGGAATTAGTAGAACATGAAATAACGTCAATGGTACTGGTAAGAGGATTAAACAGCAGTTCTGATGTTATTGAACGGTTTGCAGAGACCGTATTAAACAGCCACATCAGTCCACAGGTCAGTCCTGCAGTTCTTCTGCTAAGCAAACACAGATGCAGAGTTCCCTTGCATGGTCATCATTTCATGCCTTTGACATATGTTAGGCTCTTGGGACTCAGTGGCATAGTTACAGCCTGAACATTAAAGATTCCTTTTTTTAGATAATTAACAGACACGGACGTCTAAATCGGTAGTAAAAGGAGAAAGCGGGAGCTCAGAACACTGGGGATGGACTCCAGTGCAACACAAAAAACGTAAGGGAAAAATTAAGCTGCTAGAAGGTTCCCTGATGAAACACTAGGGGCGTTTTCAGTTGCTGACAAAAATTCTCCTTAAGAAGACAGTCGGTTTTAAATCTCTTTTTCTTTTGGGTTGATCTGCTCTATATTTTGCCAAGGCTGCCTATGAAGTCGCAGTGGTTGAATTTCACAAGGCGAGAGGAGTTCAGCTCATGTCAGCACTGCCAGCCCTCTGTGCTTGTTCAAAGTTTGTGCAAATCTGCTGGGATTACAAATTGGCCAGAAGAAATTGAGGGAACAGTCTGTCTTGCAATATTCCTGTTCCTTCTCTATTCCAACAGAATCTTTGGCAGTTTTTTAATGTTTTCCTCAGTTTTTTGTTTGTCTGAAACCAGGAGTCAGAAATGAAGACAATAAGTAAAGCAACTATGTGATAAGCAGGAGGTTTTTTATACACCCATAATGCGTATTCTTCTGTGTGTGTAGTGAGGAGCTGGTGGGACAGATTCTTCTTGTTTATCTGAATGGTTTGACCTGGCTCAATCCTGAAAACTCGTGCAGTTTTCAAATAAAGATATAAATACAGATAAGCTACGTGTCAAGGTAGAGTTCCTGAATGTAAAGGTTATTGACAACGAATTCTTATAGAAAGGAGAAGATAAATCAGCTGATAAATTACAGAGCCTTTGGTCAATAATTCTTTAATATGATGCAAATTTTAAGTGAAATTTCCAGCATACAGCTGCTCCGCATGTAGCCGCTTCTTCCTGCTAGGGGAAATAAACATGCAACCAGAGAGTGTAGCAATGAATTACATTCAACCTCAGAAATGCTTTAGCATGTCCTCAAGAGCGGCTGCCTGCTTCAGTGATGGATTATAACTTAGCATGGGATCCCACAGGCATGGCAAGGTATTTATGTAGTGTTCTGATTGCTCAGACACTTGGAACAAATGTACAGTCAGTGCTAACAGAAATCAGAGTATCACTATCTCCCACTTTATTTCATTTATTTATATTTAGCAAGTGCTGCAATATTACAAATGACCAAGCGCAACTGTAGCTGGAATATAGTTTCCAAAGCTTATTTACAATAGCTCTTACTCACAATAGGTAACGTTATATTAGTCCATAAGTAGTTCCATTGATTTCAGGGGGTCCATTAGAGAGCAGTTCCATTTCTTGTATAGCTGAGTGTATCTTGATTTGGTCCCGTGTTAGAAAGGTAGAAAGAGCTCCTTTACTGCTGTGTTCTTAAATGCATGAACAGTTTGAAAAAAGCCCTACCCTTAGTCCTCACCAGAAAGCTAATAATAGTGCAAAATACTGACGAGGCTGGTGGGATGCTGGTTTTGCAATATTTCATTGCATTGCAGGAAATGGTGCTACATGCTCTTTAGTTAGTACATAGATGGATGTGCATTCCATGTGCTGTTTTCAGCTCCATACTCAAACTGGTCCGGAATTCCAAAAAGAAAAGAAAAAGCTGAGATTCACATCAGTAGCAAAGAGTGTCAGGTGATATTGATTTAAAGAAAACATTAATCAATCCCGATTTGCTTGGAACTGGGCCCAGGCTCACTCAACAGGTTGGTGAACCTTAGCAAATCTTTCTGTGAATCTGTTCTGTGTTTTGACTTTGTAACGTGATCTGAAATCATCTGAGTTTCATGTGGTTTTGTTGTGCACGTTTTGGAACGCTCGTGGGGCGAATCCAGGGAAACACAGATGCTATATTTTGCATGGTGCAGTAAGGTAAGCCGTATTTCACTCTTACTGATGTTCCCTGATACCAAATTGAGCAATGGTTGATGCTGTCAGCATAGTTTTAAAAGAGGAGGCAATCACTGTCTGTCACTGTTCTTACGCCTACAGTCGTCTTCATTTCAGAGCCAAGAGACAGTCTTCAAATTGTATCCTAAATAATGGTATTGTGAGTTTTGGACTGTTATTTTCTTTTTCCCTGTTTCTGGTAAATGTCAGAATTTTTACTGCATAGGCAGGTACTGGAGTTGTGAAGAGTATGTTAGGTTTCTTGTTGTATACTGGTTTGAAGGAATTATCTAGTGCTAGAAAAGAATAGGATTTTATTTGGAGCCTGTGGATGAACAACTTGCGTTTTAACTTCATTGGGTTTGTATCTGAATTCATAAATAGGTGTAATCAGTCTCCATAGCTGAATATAAAGTATTTAAGATCCACCTACCCCAATCAGGTAAAAAATATGATGAGATGACATTTTCTATTCATTTTATGGCTAGTCCAAGCTAGAGCCCAGAGCAATAGAGATGTGAGACACTCGGCACAAGAAACAAAATCTGATTTGTCATAGAATGCCAAATTTTTCATTCCGTTTTAGCGTAAGCAACAGAATCATTTTGCTGGAGTTGGGATTTTGGAGAGAAAGGCTGGTAGGAGGAGCTGTTTACTTTTTTTACACTGATTTACTGCCCCATGATTGAGATACATATGTAGATCAGTGTTATGACAGGTAGCTTAGAGAAAAGGAGAAGGGTTCATAGGAGATGGGTCACTGAGTGTAGCTTAATGGCCTGGCATATATACAAGGTCAGACTGGATAATTTAACTGTCTCTTCTGGCCTTAAACTTGAGGAATATCTGAAGGAGGAAAAATCAAAGTTTGCAAAGGTAATAAGTAAGAAAAAAATGTAACAGGCTGGAGTGTCCTTCAATGCCCCTGAAGTTCTGCCCCCCCAACACATCAAACAGACTGTGGTACAGCCGCAGATGGAATGGTCCTGTCAGTTCATTCAGAAGTACAGTAGGAAGGAAGAACAGTTTGCCAATAATATTCAGGTTGAAGCTGACATCTTTATTCTTCTCGAGAAGAGTTGTGTTTGCACCTGCTTATATCACTGCATTTTTCCACTAAGGTTGTCTCACTTATTTAACTTGACACACAGAGCACCCCTCAGAGGTCTTTGAGATTCAAACCGGCATTGGAAGTGACAGTTCAGATAGCGCAGGTAATCATATCAGACCTTGTGGGACTCCACTGACTACTTTTTAATTGATAATTCCAAGTTTCTGTAATAATTCTATTTCTTAATTATATACACTGTGTCATACATGGTAGCTAATGATTACCACTAGTTTAAGTTTGCAGCCTAGAAGACATCCTCCTCCCTACCGTATAATCATGATTTTCCTTCCAAATTAAGATTTTCTGAGAAAGAAAAGGAACAAAACCTGCACATTAAATCCAATTCCTTCCAAATAAAGGAAGGTACATTTAAGGTACTAAATTAGGTAAGTGACTTTAATTAGCTGATCATTTCAGGAAGATCATAAAACATTTAAATAACACTGAAGTTATGTATATTTTAGCAGTTTTATGGAGAATTAAAGTCTTAAATGGTAAATTTAAAATGTAAATACAAAAGTCGGTGGAGGAATGTTAATTGCTTTTCCTAAGTTTCTCACATGGCCTGGGATGTGATGAGAGGTATCAAGAATTACGTTCATAGTAATAATGTGCCCAATACAAAGCTTATTAAAGTCCTTGGAATTTTTCCATGGATTTTAGCAGTCATTGTCTGAAAACAACAAATGCTTTTAAATGTCTAACTTCCAGTACTGTGGAAGTCACTTATATGCCAAAATTATGTATGTGATATCAATATTCTACAATAACTGTAAATTTCTAGTGTAAGCTTCCTTTTAGAAGCCAAGAAATTTAAACTGACCTTAAGAACTTATCCAGTTGCCTTCTAAGCAAATAAAATTACACTTACAGTAACAGACATTTTACACCATCGGATTAGTTTACATCAAAAGAAAAACCTACATACTAGGAAAAGCTGCTATGATTGGACAACAAAGCATGTCAACAAATTGAATTATCACGAATATGAATTCTCACATGCCTGTCCATAACTCACTAATACTCTTACATTATTTTTTATTCAAATAGATCAAATTAAAACTTATTTTTACAGTTTGATAATAATCGAATGCATAATGTGTGAAACTAATGAAATTAAAATCAGGGGTAGTAAGGCTGAAAAGTCATGATGTATACATTTGTCTAAATTCCTCATTGTAAACTGCTTGGAAATTAATATCCCATTGGAAGAAGGAGCACAGAAAGTGGACTTCAGCAGAAGGTTTCCTTGATTCCCTGAAACGATTTGGTCTTTTGGGAGAGCCTGGAAGAACCATGGCCACATCTCTTCCAGTGTCAGTGTCAGGATCTGGATGGAAGTGGTAGCCTTCCATGCAAGCATTTTACTCCATGTAGACATAGGGATCACATTGCAGGGGCAACTGTTCCACCAGCAGTCAAAAAGAAGTGGGATTGCCATCATCTGGGTCGCCTTGTGACTAAATTGTTGTAGCTGGTATGTGCGAAGAACAGATACTTTAAGGGACTGGTAGTTCCCAATGCCCAAGGGAAAAATCAAGAAGAAACAGTTTTTTCTCCAGAAAAGATTCACCGCCACCCCTGGAATGGTCTATTCCAGAATTAAGTAGTAGATTAGAAAGTGCAACGTTTGTTTTTATTTGGTCAGTAGTGAGACAAGTTCTATTGCTTTTTACAGTAAAAAGATGTCCTGGTGCAGACGAACGTGCCTGCCCGACCAGCAGGTACCGCGGGGTGAGGCGAAGCATTGCCAATGTGTCTTGTGTTTCAGCGGCTGGCGGAGGCGATGCCCGACCTTAGGTAGGGCTGTATAGAGCCACCACGAGCATGTCTGGGACAGGGACGCGCATGTGCAGCAGTAGTTCAGCCTTACGGAGAAGCCATCCTGCCAGTCCTGGCAGAAGTGCTACGTGAGAGAAGGGGTGAAGCCAATGCAATGCTTTTTCTTCAAAGCATAGAACATCCACATTACGCACAGTCCGAGGCACGCGATCTAGGATGTTGCTATGCCTCTGTTTTTTCAGCTGTTGGATGGGGATATTATTATGCTCTTGTCTTGGATGCTGAGAGGGTTAATTAATTATGTTTATGAAACCCTTTGAGATTCTCAGATGAAAGGTGGCTTTAGAATTGTTAGGTGTTATTATAAGAAAAAAGAATGATTTTATTGCTTCATGTTAATGGTTAACATCTGCACCACAAAACCTGCTTGATCACATAAAGATTCTGCTAAGCATTTAATCCTAATTTGCAGGCTGATGCATATTCATTTTATTTAGAAGATTAATTTAGTCATCAAAGGTTAATCTGCCTCGGGTTTGTAATTAGACAGAGCAGTGACTTGGCGTCTCTGGGCTCACCCAGGTTGCACTGGGTTTTCTGAGTAGGCAGGGTTGTAGCTGTCACCAGTTTTCACTTCCAACTAGCACTTGGAGAAGGCTTGATTTTTGGAGAAGGTAAATAGTGGTAAAAGCCTTGGCCAGTTCAAAGATTAAAAATGAAAAGAGAGGCGCAGGCAGAGGAACAACCCACATAGTAAATCTCAGAATGCTGGTTTAATTCATTCCTGGCAGGTTTACTCAATGAGATGTCAAGGGATTAAGCAAGTATTTTTTTTCATATGTATATGTAAAAATGATTAACAGATTTCACAATGCTTTGCTGAGTGCATCCTGCCCCTCTTTCAAAATTACTGATTAGCAGTATGCAGAAAGTTTCTGACGTGAAAGATTGTGAGGCTTTCTGCTGAAAATATCGGATTTGAACTTTTAGCTGATGCTAGGAGACACTGTTAGAAGGTTCTACAATATGACCTGTAGCTGCTTGTCCCCCTGAAAATTAAGCCTTTTGCGCTCAAGGTTGGCTCCTTTAATCAAAAGTCACTAAAGAAAATGTGGTCCTTGTGGAGAACAAAAATAATGTTTCCTTTGCAGGTACACCAGGAGGCACCTTTAATTACTGTTTATAAAGGTGGCTGTTACTTAAGTGTGAAGGATTATTAGTGGCATGGTACTCTCTTTTGAAGTAAGGAAGAACAGTTGCTGCTTCTTTGTCATGTCCTCACCTTTCCCCTGTTGCGAAGCAGCCGGAGGAGGATGGTATAGGAGGATGTGTACTGCACACCGCTGTGCTCCAGCGACGGTGTCGGACGACGAGACAAATTGGGTGATGGGAGGCCGGTGTGACATGGAACGTGCTCATCCTCACTGTGCTAACATGCCTGGGAAAATGCTGTCAGCGGAGACAGGGTTGTCAAAGGGCAGCTGTGTGAGTCGGGGATGCAGCTCACACTGGGTCGGATGTGGGAAGTTCAGTGTGGTAGACAGGACTGGGAAATGGCAGGTGAAAACCTTGCAAATTGAAAATTTGTCTGAAAAATAGTGTTTTACCCAATGTGAAATCAATACATGCTGCAAAATAAGTACTGTAAATGAAAAGCATGATACTAGGATTTAGGAAGTTGGCCAGACTTTTACATTTCAGTGCAGCTTGGCTTTAGTTGAGTTCAGAATCCAGATTCCAGGGGGGGTTTTGCCTTTTTTTTCCCCAGCACAGTTCTCACATCTCTATTATGATTTGCCAGTTTTCCCCTCCTCTTTCTGGTGCAGAACCTCAGAAGCATCCAAGAAGGGATTTTGGAGATCATAAACAGTTCTTAATTGAGAACAGCCTCAAATCAAGTTAAGTGCCAACTTGACTATCAGAATACAAATGAAACTCTTTTATTAAAGCATTGTATTTTAATTATTATGAAGAACAAGTGGCCTAACGTGAAAAAGCTTTTAACATAGCAGTTACTTGCTTGATAGCTGATAAGTTAATTTTGGATGGATGATTACAGCTATGGCTTCTTGTCTTCTTCGCTTGCATTTTTACTTGGTCTAATGCCTGTTCACTGATTTTCATTTGGACCTGAGGTGAACTTCTAATTCGATTGCTAATAAACTCAGATTGGTTGAGACCTATTATTGAAATGAGATTTCCTCTTTCCAGTTTAAAAAGCCAGAGAGGTTTTCTTGGTGTTTTGAAGGAAGTTAAGAGTGTTTTGGACCGGTGATTTGCAAAGCTAGGAGCTGTTTGCAGGGTGACCCCTTACTAGTCAACTGCAAGCACTTGTCACTTTGTTCTTTACTATGAAGATAACCAGCCATGCAACGAGTGTATGTGATGGCAATTCACTACAACCGGGGGGGCGAAAAACCCCAAACAGCAAGAATACATGTCACTCTAAGCGGATATTGAAAAACAATGTTAGTTACTGTTACATCGTTCAAGCCGTTCCCTTCTAGCCAAGAGACCGAGAGTGCAGTTAAACACACACGTTTGCCACAGATTTTAGACTGTTTCTGCTGTTTTAGTTGTCTCCGCAACCTGAACCTTTAGTGTCTTCACTTGCATCTTAATCTTGAGCTGATTTGTATGAACGGTAGATAGGTACCACTAAAATGTGGATCGTGAGCTTCATCTGTCATCCCTGCTGCTATATCATTGACTTCAGTGAGCTTCCAGAGGAATGAGTCTGGCCCACAAGAGGATGTGAACTGTCAAGAAGACAAACCTCTTTCTCATCCATTTGAAGTGTTTGTGGGAAAGAATGCCCTAAATATTTAGCAGGTTGTGTAATTTGAGAGGCAATGCAGGGGTTTTTTTATTTTATTTTTCTCCCTACCTTTCCATTTTCTTTATTAAATAGAGGAAAACCTTGCCTTAGGCCCAGTGTGCTTATGACAGGGAAAAAATATCTGCCAGAATCTCCATTATTGCTCAGGCCTGTATATATTGTTATTGCTCTTGTATTTGTAATAGCGAGAGGTGACTATACCTCTTATGAAAAATTCTGTTTGCAGAAAAATACCCTCTTCCCTGCACCTTTTCCAAACCCAGCACAGTGCGTAAAGAATCCAGGAATGTTTATGTTAGTTAATGCAGCAGGGCTCATAGCAGCGTGTATGGAAGGACTGGACATGTCTGAAATAGCTGGGCATTTTGGTGACGTACCTGAGTGATGCAGCTCTTGGAATCAGGAGGAAGCGGAGATGTTTTAAGCTAATTTAGCTTCCTCTCCCTTAACACTGTTTGGAATCAGTGCAGCGGCACGGAGTCCATCAGTCAAATCTACTAGAGCCCACCCTGGTTTCTGGTGGACAGAAGACCTAATCTGGAATTTCAGTGCTGCAAACTTCAGATGTCCCCACAAAGGTCCCCTATTTCAGCACTTCTGGAAGACAGCCAAACTGATTGCTTGCATCAACCACCAACAAAGATCTTGCCCCTTCATATTTCGGCTGCAGGGAGCTGCAGTGACTCAGCCTTGGGTGGAGGGGGGAGATCCTCCACCCAGATTGCCAGCTCAAGCTTGCTACTGGTTTATCTTGTGGTCTTAGGCAACGTGTTAAGTTCTGCTTCTGGAAGACCTCAGGGTTAAACTCCTAAAGCAAAAGCACAGCCCATCACCATTATATCTTAATGGCTGACTGCTACCTGTTGAAGTCATGTGTGTATTAGGACCCCGAGAGACACCCGGGTCTGTATGTTAACCGAGGTGTTTTACATGTGATACATAAAAAGGCATGGCACAACGCTGATGAATAATGCTGAGTATGGGAATATTCTCGCTCCACTCAGCGGCACCATTCATACGTGTGTGTAATGGCAAGTTCCCAGTCTAAGTGTATATGTGAAAGTTCACATTTATGCACCATTGAATTTGCATAGTACTGTCCACAAAAGTCAACATTTTAAGGCTTTCAGAGCATCCTTAGCATTCCTCCCTTGTGCAGGATGATTCTGAAGCAGATTCTTGTTGACTAGGATAATCTTGGCTGTAGGTCCCTGGCAGTGGTGTCTTTCTCTCAAACGAGTATGCCAGCTCCAAGACTGGTTGCTGGTACCTTCAAAGGATGAGAAGTCAGCACCTCCTTTGGCTGGCACAACGGGGTGCTTCCCTTTCCCAGCAGAAAGGACTGTGGTCTCTGCCTTTGCCCTCGCCTAAGGGTGAGTTGTCTTTATTACAGTTACCCTATGGGCACAGGAAGTGATATTATATAAGAAATCGTTTTGCAACCCTATTTCTACTAATCATTGCCACTCCTACCATAATAACAGACAGATGCAATATACACGATTCATGTTTCTATTATTTTTCTGCTACAGTTTGCATGTGTTTTCCATTTAATTACAGTATATGAATTTCATATCTCTCATTTTTTCCCTTCTCGCATTCCAAGTTGAATTTGATATCTGTGATATATAGATAGGCCTGTGGTAAATCGTTTGATGCACTTTACACTCTTAGGCCTGAGTCTCTGCAAATCTCTTAAGTGCTCTGAATATTTTCCAGTTTTGTTGGTGATGCAATAGTATCTGGGATACTGTTGTAGTTTCTGCACGAGACAAAAGAGTAGCTTGAGCGTTTAAAGAATCTTTGCTTAACAACAGTAAGAACACCAAAACCAAGCATTTTATTTATAGTTGTCAGAGAACTCTTTGCACCATTATATCTCAAAACAAATTGCAAAGGACTTTGCAGGGGGAGGAAACCAAGGTGTGATGTTAAGAGATGACCAGGATACTACCAACAGAGTAGTGACAGTACTGAACTAGAAACCAGATTTTTGTGACTGATCTACTCAATGGGAAGCATGTCTCAAAATAATTTATGCTTACAGAACTTGTGGTGTGCTACTTGTCGGATTCTTTCTTTACCAATATGTATTGCCGTGTTTGAATTTAGCAAGTTGTAAAACTTGAGAAAGGAGATTTCAGTTCAAGCTTTAACATCCAAGAGGCCAACTAAAATAGAGAGGAGTAGGATTTTCTGAGAGCCTTTACTAAATGTTTGTTCATACTGTATTTTAAACTGAATATTGGAAATCTTACTAACGGTGGGCTCTGCCTCCTCCGTAACTTTCCATATATTTCAGAAAAAGTTGAAGTATGCTGCCACTTACCAAGAAGAAAAAACAGCGTAAGAGCATTGGTTTAATGGACGTGCTTTGGATTTACACTGGCATCCTGAAAGCAGAGTTGTCCCCTGTTGATGTAGAAGTATCACAGTAACTCTCGCCAGGTAATATTCAAGTCTTATTTTTTCTGAGCACAGTGTCTGATTGTGATGACTCCTACAGATCGATCCACTGTGTAAATGACACGTGTTTTTAAAAAAACGGGTGAAGGCCTACTTAGTTCATACATAGCCCACAAAGGTTTTGAAGGCTTGATGTACTCTATTGAGTAAATAACTATAAATAAAACAGACTATTAAAAAATCTTTAAATGTGCATTATGCCATCGAACTATGCTGTTTGGAAAGCGTTGTGGTGTTTGGGAAAAATGATACATGTTTTTAACAACTGTCCAAATACATATTTACACATACTTTAAGATGTACACAAAGCTATCCCCATGGCAACTCTTGGGCCCCAACAAGCTTTATTAATCATTCTTTGAATACAGTATTTTTAGTAGCTTAAACACTACAAGTAGACACAAGGCAGCTAATCGTAAGGAGAAATGCTGATTTCAAAGGAGCAAGAATATGAAGATATCTTTGAACCTAAAGGTTGGGACATGTAAAGTTGCTTGCAACTTACTTCTCCCGCAACCTTCAGTAGCAAATGGCAAAATATTGATATGGGATGTATGGAATATACCTGTGTGGTGAGTGGACAGAGATTTGTAGATCATATAGGCTTTTAGTACCTGTTTGTTCACCCAGGTGAACAGAGAGACATTTCTCTTGCTGAGAACTCTCCTACGTCAGTGCCAGCTGGAGTTTGCACTAAGGCTATTATCACTGAAGTTTTTTTTCATTACTTGTATGTCATCTATGACCTGCAGATATTTTGGGATTCTGAATTCCCTAGACTCAGAATATTAGAGGCATTCAGTGTCCTAATTCCTGTTCAGTCCACGAGGACCAAAATCTGTGGTCTCCTTCAGGCTTTGTTGTTTGACATGGGTATAGTATGATACCTGAAAGACAAAATTTCTTTAGATAAGAAACTTCAGAGTAGGGACCTTGCTTTCCTGCTTGCCTGTGATGTTATCGAGCAATAATCCTTGTTAAGTAAGGATTAATGTTCGAACATGATCAGGCTGGTGAAATGTCTTTCTGGCTGCAGAGGAGATCTGGCAGTCTCCCTCTGCCTGCCTTTGAATCATTTTACAGACCTGATTTACATAAGCCACTTTACCTGTGAGTGGAGTGAGGGTTTGTGCATGTGATCATCAGCTTCTCCCAGTGCCACTGAGGAACCTGAGACACCCTCTCAGACTGAGATCTCACCTGCGTCCAAGAATAATGCCCTACAAAAGCATCTTTTAGTCGTAAAGCTCTGGAACCAAGTTCTCTGACTGTGTATCAGCTGGAAAGTTGTTTTGGATTTCACCAGCTTGTTTTATCATATGCTAGAGAGCTCGTGTGTTAAGAAGACTTATCTTAAGCAATCCTCTTAGTGTTCCTGTGAGAGGTGGTTATATTTTAAATACGGTAAATCAATCTGTTGTCTATCTCTCATGGTCAACTTGATCAGGCCCCATGGGGCAAAGTTAATAGAATCTTGTAATATCTAAAAAGCCCCTTTACAAGCAGCACCATTTACTTTTTGGTTATGCCGCTTATTTGCTAATTCCCATCTCCTTGCAAAACTTTCTAGGTACTCCTCTGGCACTCAGATTTCTTTATCTGATTTGTTAGGAGTGAACATGGCCCTTAAAAACTCCTTTATTTTTGGACAGTTCTCAATTTTACCAATTAAAAGAACGTCTTTGGATAGTTATCAGAAGCTGGAGTTGAAAACATGTTTGCAATTACTGATGACATAGCTGTTTCTATTTGCTGCTCTCTCTTTTAATTCCAAAAAGTGATATTTTTTTTGGCAGTAGATATGAGAAAATATGTCACTGTGTATAATTACAAAATGCTGTTCATTTCTGTCTTGTAACTGTGGGGGGTTAGTTGGTACAATACATTTGGTTCATTCTTGGCTCACTCAACTGCATGACACACATTTAGGTTTATTATTAATTATCATGTTAATATTCATTAACATGTTAATTTCCATGGGATCGTATAATTCTACATGCCTCCAAATTGATGTTCAAGAGTATATGCAAGCATGAAAAAAAAACACTGAATGATTTCCTAGGACTTTATACTAAGCCTTAAATAAAATCACGTTCTGTACATTTTCCTCCAAGAGACCTGGGTTTTTTCAAGAGACTTTAACCCCACCATGATATTTGCTACAGAACAGGATTCATCCCTGCGAGTGGGCTGTGCACAAAGCTGCTTCAAATGTTCCTTGTGCTTTCAACCAGACTCTAAATACAAATCCACAGCACTAGCTTTACTTTAATTTCCTAGGCTGCACCTGCCATCTCATCAGAGCAATCTGACTGTACAGTGCGCTGAAGAAACTGCATAATATTTCTAGTGGCTTGGATTTTTCACTTGCTATATATAACAAATATATGAATAATGGCTCTATAAGTATTTGTGAATTTTTCAGTAGGTGGCAGATTGTTTTGCAAGAGAAAATTCTATGAGAAACAGCAACTTGGAAACAGCAAATCTGCGGGATAAGAGGTGCACATCAATTTAAATGCCTGTTGCCCAGGGATGTGAAAGAGAAGGCTTGATACAAATATTTCGGGCTCAGCCTCCTGTAAGCACAGACCATCCTTACCTGAAGCCTAGTGAAATCAGTGGGAACTTTTCATTGCTTTTGAATGTGTATCAGACTTCTAATGCATGTGTCTCTATGAAAGACAGAGGGCACATAACACCTGAAATGCTCTGTTTTTTTCCAGCAAATAGGCCCATCCAACTCAAACTTGTCCATTTCTGAAAACACCTTTGGTTCTGAGGGACTGCATCTGCTGCAGTTTGGAACTGGTTGGGTTCTTTTCTCTAATCTTGGTGAAGTTTTAAAAGGTTTCAGATACATTCATTATCCACTTTTCCTTCTCTTATCTTAGAGAACACACAGCGTTCAGGGAAGAGAGAGGGTGGCTTTAGCTTTTTGCCTCAGCTGGTGGGTTGTCACTCCAGAGCAGGCGCAAGGGTGATGTCATGAAACCAGGGTAGGAGCAGAGCAAGAAAATTTTATTGTCGTGTAAGAATAGCTCCCCGCCAAAGTCTCTGTAAAGCAATACATTTCAAGGTCAGGTACACTCTACAATCATCTCAAAACATGCACGTACATAAATTGTATGGGCTTAGCTCTGCTGTCATTGACATTTTTCCCCGAGTAAATGCCAGGGCCACAGTGGAGAAAATTCCACTGACAAAGAAGCCCTACACCTGAACAGACTTAGAACTAGTCTTCTCAGCTGGGATTTAGTAGTCTTGGTTCTAGGTGGCAGCATAGCCCTTCTCAAACCTTCTGAGTTACGTGGGGTGCACTTACCCTCCTTAATTAAGCGCAGAGATACCTGAGTTACTTCTAGATAGGCTGGCGCTGGAAGCAGCGGGGCTGCATCAGCCTGTTCAGAAAGCAGAGCTGGTAAAGCTGAGGCACTGCGGCACCCAGAGGTCCCTGCTGCTTCTGGGGTGTGAGCCGGTGTCCATGCAAGGCTGTGGAGACACATCTGCTTGTTCAGAGAGAGCTTGTTTGTTTGTGCAGCAGTTGCGTATGTGTCTGTGCTTCAGCTTCACCACTTACTAGGGTAGGACTCTGCTGCGCTGGGTCTTTCTGTCTGATAATAGTATAAGCAGTTTCAGGCATAGATGAACTCTTACCAAGCATCTGTGTGTTGCCTGTGACAGTGAGCTCTACTCTTGTAAAAGACACCAGCATGCTGCTACATCATTATTATTATTTGTAATAATAATAATAATTATTATTATTATTTTAGTCAACAGGTTGTATTCAGAAGTTGTAAGGCTTGTTTTAGGATCTCAGACCTATTTGAACAGAGTCATCTAGAAGTGTGAGGTCTAAATTAATATATTGATAATATTAGGAAGGATATTTTGAACTTCTTTTTAAGCAGAAATTAGCGTTTTATCTGAAAATAGTAATGGAAAGAAAATTGTATGGTCCACCAAGGTATATCATTTAGACCTGATGATAGAATAATTGTTTTCCATCAAGCGAACCAAAGAAGAATCCATAATAAAATTTTACAAGTTATCTGCCACCAAGAATAAACTCAAGAGCACTATATGAAATGAATTGGGTATTTTAACTGAATCTTCTCTCAGGACAATAACTCTAATGTAGAGCCAAGGTCTGAAGAGGTCACCTGCAGAAAACCCTCCTGGGGCATTTCAGAGGAGAAAGGAAATATTCTTCTCCCTGTCAGGTTCACTTCATGTCCTAATACATCTGAGGATGTGCATTGAAAACGTAATACACAGCCACCATTCTCAACTGGGGTTTAGATAACAAGGGTCATTAAGAAATCTCTGAGGATGATAAACTTAACCCTGTATGAACTTAAGGATCATATCCTGCTACTAATGTGAAGAGTAAGTCTGGTTGATTGTAATTGTGACTGAACTAAAATGTCACTTACCATTAGAATCAATTTCATTTTTTTTAAATTACAGCATTTCTCTAAAAATGTATGTGAAACACCGTAACTGGTATCTACTGAACATAGTCTGTAGTGATCTTTTCCAGTACTATATGAGAGAACATCTGGATTTCCATATATTTCCAGATATTTGCCATACCTAAGATTGTGTTTGCAGGAGTGGGGTGGGGTAATTCAGTGCAGGATCCCAAATTAAAATAGGTATTGAGAAATCTCTTACATTTGTCATCACAAGTATGTTTGGAGCTCCGCAGCTTCTGCTGAGGCCCTTCGGGTAAACCAGGGTGTATCGCGACTCTGCCTGAGTACAAAGGATGATGTGTGCTTTCCGAAGCATGCGCAATATTCCTGGTTATGAATAATCATAGATATCGCTTGGTTTTCAGCACCCTGCCTCACAGCTGGATGCAGTAGGGCGAGGTGCTCCAAACACGTTTTCGGGGATTCCCGTGTTAGCTGTGTGCAATAATCAGTGGAGAGGGTTTGAAGTTGCTCTGCCAGTGACAGTGTGAAAGATTCCTGACTGTTGGCCCTATAAAAATCATTCCCTGAGCATTCTCGGACCTTTACCGAAATGGCCCAGTTTAAGCCTGCCTGTATCCAGCACGGAGGCCACTTTAACTCCCCTTGCCCAAATCCCCACGCTGCATCCTACAGGCATGCCTCTGAGTCTGGAGCCTCAGCTCATGTAAGTTTTTATAGCTCCATTAACTGGGATGTCATCAGTTTGAACAATTACAAATTACAATGGTATTAAAATATCCAAGCAGCACTTGCCAGAAGTCAGCAAGGACGGGAATTACCCCGTTTATTGCTCTCCAGTCCTGCTGGGGCTTTTCGCTTGGTTCCTGTGTCCCGTTTCTTGCGTCAGGAAGCCAGGTTGTCAAAGGCCTTATTTGCATTTTTGCTTCCTTGAACTCCTAAAAGTTGCTCATACCAGTGAAGGAGCTCGGCTAACCATAGAGTTTTCAGTATATTGTGTTTATTTAAGGGGATTTAGGTACTTACAGAGAACGCTGTGTAGATAGAGACTAACTACAAGGATCATGGGTGAATACTTTTTTAGCTCTGCTTCTAACTCTGTTCAATTCAGTGAGGCTTTTTGGCTTGATAAGCTGTGGAAGTCTTTTGTTCATAGTAGAAAAAAAAAAAAAGATAGATCCCATGGGTATCTTTCATGGACAAGGATGCTAGAAGGAGCCTTCTTGACTTTACAGCGGATTCAATTCTTTGTGCCTGTTTGTCGGTAGTGTCCATCTCTGCATCTCTGAGCTGGTGTCAGGATGCTGCGTACAACAAAGCCATCTCCTTTCTCCTGGGATCAGGCAGAATTTTTGTCTCATCAGATTTTTTCCCGAGAAGCCTTTTTGGATTCCTGATGATTCGATAAACTGGCTTCATAGCTTTTTTTTTTTTTTCCTCCTCCCTTTTCCCTTGGTTTGGTCACTGGACTCAATTCTATTCATTTTTAGAGTGGTCCAGGCTGCGGTAGCTAACTGAAGGCACTATGCAGCATAGTGTCTTTGGGATGTTAACAGACACATAATCACCGGGGAGGGACAAATTCGAGTCCCTGGGAGACGGGGAAGCCGTGCTTTTTGAAGGACTTGTGGTCTTGCGATGAAATAGACTCGTACTAATCCTCCTCTCAGCGTGATAAATCAGGAGTGATTTCCTTGGACTAAAAAAGGGTCACAAAGAGATAAAACTAGTGACAGGAGAATCATTGCCCTTCTCTCTTAAGAACAGGCAGTTGGTTAAATTCCTTCGCTCCTCAGATAGCGTTGAATGTCATGCAAGTGATCATTCAGTCTGTGGGGAGTGGGATACAATCAGGATGCTAATGTGCTGTGAGTGCAGCTGTTTCTTCCTCCGTGTCACCCTGCTTTGACTCACCTTTGCTGCCAAAGTAGTTGTTCACCGCTCTTCATTTGTAACTCAAATGTATACCTACAGACATTTGCAACTGAGATTTGTAAGAGACCATTTTATGCTTGAAAAGGGAGAATTACTTTACAGCTGTACCTGTTGTCTGTGGAAATGCTTGACATCCTCGCAAGAATTCCTCTCACTCTCTGCCTCCGGTTCTCTTTGTCAGTAAGAAACAGAACATGTATAGTTCTAAGTGCTGAAAATCAAATGCTGATGTGATATATTAGCTTCTTTTTTTCCCCCCTCAGTGTTCTAAATATGGCTCTACTTTGAAATTAAGTGCACTACAGAATATTCGGTTGCAGCACATTGCTGGCATACAGTTTATAAATTGTTAGTGTTTGGCAGCCCTTGGTTTTTAAATTCCTACTGATCACAAGTAGCTGGCACTAATCAGCTCCAATAGAGTTATGGTACTGTGTACCTTCTTAAATGGCTGGACTGCAGATATACATCTAAAACCCCCATATATAATAGCCACATGCCAAAAGCACTTACTCCGAGCAGGGGTTTTATTTTACTTTTTACTTCTCTCACTTTTTACATCTGGTTCAACAGTTCTGAGGGAAACTACATCTGATGTGATAGCAGGAGATCTATATCACACATCTCAAAACCTGCCAGAAATGCAATTTAAATATAGTTTTGGACAGAGTAAAAAAGTATTATTGGTATCAGATGTCTGGGCAGTGAGAAGTTGAGCTCCGTCTCTGCTTGATTTTTTTTCGTACAGAAGGAAATCGTAAGGTGAAATCCTGTTTCTGCTAAAACTAGTGAGAGCTTTGCCGTTGATTTCAGCCATCAGAGTTTCACCTTGCAGCTGTAAAGTGACTGCCAAGTTCAAGCAAGACTGGATAACCTGTGCAGCAAAGGCAGACCTAAACGTGGCCTTTTGCAGAGGTGAACAGGGTTTGGTCTGGTTGTTCAGTGTGGACAACTATCACCTGTACCGTGTCACAGACTTCAGAGAGATCTTCTCTGGTATTTGGATTCATCAAAATTTTGGGCAGGGAAGGCTGATTCTGGTGTGCGTCACTTTATTCCAGTTTATTTTCGTGGAGCAAGTGTAGAAATATCTGAAGATAATCTAGTTTAAATGAGTAGGAGTTTTATGCCTTGGTCATCAGAGAATGTGTATACCACCTGAGCTCAGCTTCTGAGGTTTGTGGGAGTCATTCATCAGGAATGGATAGAAAACGTGACCTGCTAGCTGCGTCTGTCCCAAATTAGCACCTCCTATGGCTCGAGCCGAAGGGGCTGCCTGCACATGGCAGTGGGTTTAGTTGCTTGGAAATAAGATAGCCTATGCATTCCAGAAGTATAATTTTAAGACTGTTGATACTCGGGGTTTGCTAAAATCAGACCTCACGGATCCAGGACACTGAAACCTGGTAATAACGATGGTCAGTCAAAGGCTTGGGAACGTATTCAGCGATTTCTGTGTCAGCGATATGCCAAAGCACCTATGCAAGTAGCCCCAGTGCATTTCCTTCTTGTGCTGGCTATGTAAGATACGTTGTTGTGCAGAGTCTGGGACAGTCTGAACAGACAAACCACGATTCACTTTGTTATTAGGATGATAATTATTATTATTTTATCACTCCGGAGCCCTAACGAAGGATGGGGGCCCCAGTGCGATAGGCTCAGTAAAAAGACAAGCTTCAGCTCTTGCTTTGAAGCACGCTGCATTTTTGTCTCATTACTTCTGATCATAATCTAGCACCAAAAGAAATCAAAAGCTGTCTGTGAATTCAGCGAGAGCTGAGGGCACACGAAAGCTCTCAGGATATGCTCAGTGTGTTGTCAGGATCAGGCCCGTAATGTGTAACTCCAGCCTAGAAAACTCATTTTCTTTGAAGCTCAGTTGAGTGTTACTACTACACATCAGCATGTTGCACCACACAGAGTATATCAAATTTGATGTCATTTTTTTTTCTTCCTTTTTCCCTGGGAACCTGTAAATATCCTTTGGTAGCAAAACCAGAGAGGAATAAATTCTCCTCGATGTATTTACAAATGTGAGAAGCTTTTCAAGTTGTATTTGCAATTCTCTTTCTTGCAATGACCTCTATTTTCATAATCCTTCATGGAATATCATGGTTTAAAGAGCTTTCTCTCCCTGCTGTTTTTGTTAAAAGGTTTTTGGTGTGATATTTGGAAAGTCAAATTCTGCATTTAAATGTTGTGTTTTCACAGATACAAATGAAAGAGGCCATATTTATCTTTTTTCCCCTCTTTTCACCTTTTCTGAGAACATCAAGCAATTCCACTCTTCTGCATGTATTGTTAACTAAACCGTGAGAGCATACAGCAGCTTTAATAGTAAAGCAATTGTGATTACATCTTGCTTGTAATTACACTTATTTCCTCACATATGTCCAAAAAGGCAAGCATTAGTTTGGCCTGTATAGACATGTGCTAATGGCAGGAAAATCATCTGGCAGCCTGACAGCAAGGAAAATAGCTTACAGTCACTTAAAGTCTTTCATGTCACGGACACTTGCAGCCGACACTTTTTTGCTCACGTGCTTTTAAAATCGATTGCATTTTGAGAGCGGGGGAATTTGTTCTGTGCTGTGGTTTTGCATCTAAATAATCAAGATATGAAGAGGTACAAATGGCAAGGTACGGGTGCATGATCGCAAATGTGAAAAACCCAGTAATGGCACTCTACGGGCCTGATCGACAAATAGCCGTGGGCCCCATGCTTCGCTGTGCCTCAGACTGGCAGAAACACCTGTCTACGGAAAAAAGGTGGACAAATAAAGAAATAGAGTCCCTTGTTATGGGGTGGGCTCTGAGGCTCACTTGTATCCCACATACAGTCTCGTTGATTTAATTGAGTCTGTATGTACAGGACAGTGCAATTCGGGGTGACCCACAGGGTCACGAGTTGGTCCTAGTAAATCTGGGCTGTGTTTCTGGCACAAGATGGCCCCAGCAGCAAGCAGTCTTTTTGCTTTTTAACAAAAGTCTGGCTAGAAATCTTACAGACTGATTTATGACAAAGCCAAAATCACATGCATATTCTCAGGGAAAAAAAAGTTTCTTATTTGAAATGATGTGTGTAGTTTTGCTTTTAATTTCAACCAGAAAGTTCGCAAAGATCTTCAAAAGTTGTATATCACATTCAACTGGGCAGTGTCTGTGGTCATCCCAAATGCTGTCCGGGAAGAGTGAGTATTTCTCACTGTTCATATAAGCCACAAACTAGGCTAATTTGCAGCAAGATCTTCTGAAATTAGAGGTACATTTGTATCTTCAGTCTGGTCTGCTTGCCTTCCTCTACTGTGGCTACCAAGAATCTCAACCGATTCCCTGTTTTCTCCATTGGAATAAGTGAGTACCCAGCCAGAACGTGAAAGCTCTCAGAAGGCATGCCTTGATCCCGTGTTAGATCTTTCCCAGATTTGTGGGCACACACAAGACATTTGATTGCCAATATTCATGGTCTCTGAGTACACAAATTATGGCCACAGCTGCAGAGATCATTACTGAAAATTTGTTCACGAGTAGGTAAATACACGAACAAATGTTAATCTGCACACCCAATTCAGCAACTAATTGCAGAGTCTTGCAAACGTGTCCAATTTGATATTTTTCTTCCTTAGATAGAGGAGATGCTGCATCAATCCCGTAGCCCTGTGCCAGCTGATGAGACAGGCAGGCGGACAGACAGACAGATGGAGCTCGGCTGGTATAAATACACCTAGCTTCACTGACGGGGGCTGGCAGTGGCTGCGTTACGGTTACCAGATGAGGAATCAGCCCACTAGTTTTTGCTGAGTAATTAGGCTGGGCAGGCAGGGTAGCCAAACAAATAGTCATACAAAGCTGGTTCTGCCCTCCAGGCAGCGCGGACAAAGAAACAGCAAAATAATAATAGAGGTTGTTTACTGGGTATGTTGCTGCCGTCTACAAGGATAAGGCATTTTCTAGTTTTCTTGGGGCAATAAAGCTCCTAGCGAATGCTGGGCACACTTCTACTGGCGTAGTTCGGGACTTCTTTATAGATATCCCTCATCCTTTAGCTGCTCACCATATGGGCAGTCATTAAATCTTTTAAAATGGAATTTGTGAGGGTAGCCGAGAGCCACTATAGGACTAAAACCCAGGGGGTTTTTTTGTTTGGTTTTTTTTTTTTTTTGGTTTGGTTTTGGCTACTTTGTAGCTTTATTGTGTTTATTGTTCCCTGTCTCTCAAACCTCCCATTGAGCTAAAACCTTTCAATAGCAAAAGCACAGAGTAACTATCTTTATAGTTACTAAATGTCTTTTTCCTCCCGGAGAAAGAGCCTGAGCTTTCTCCTCCAAGCATTCTAAGCAACGGTAGGATTATTATTTGCCATGGCAATGAGAGGAGGAGGCAACAGAGGAATTAGTATGGATACAATGAGAAAATAAAGGTGCACGATCTGTGTTATGCTACAGAAATGAGGCTTGTCTTCTGGCTAGAATTGAGGTCAAATTGCAACATCTGAGCAGTGGGTGAGGAAAAGCAGAAGGTTGGACTGGAGTTTTGGTCTGTTCCCCGTGACAGAATTTAGGGAGTGCGGAGAAATCTGGCTTTAGATCTGCTTCTGGATTTGTATGCTGTGTCTGTAAGAGTTATGTTAGCTTTTTCCATTCTGCCATCTGAAAATGTTAATATTTAGGGGATTTTTTTCATAAAAACAGCAACAACATGGAAAATATTAACAGGAAACATTTTAGATGCTACAGGAAATTACGGCTGTGAAGAGTGTTTCATATTGTATTAGCAGAAGATTGAATGAGGCTTCTTCCCATCCAAACTGTTAAATCCGTGAAGAGGAGAAACGTCTCTGACTCCATGTGCCTGCTCCTAAGTGGTATGAAATCTATAAAGAAAGGGTATTGTTGTCTGCTTTGCTTTCACTGCCCAGGGAATGAGCGGATACACTTACCTTTTAATACAACTGAGTTGCATGGCTCTGGGAATCGTGAATGCAGTGAATGACATGTACTAGTCACAGCTGACAATCTGCTGTCCCAGTTTGAGCACTACACTGCAAGGGGTGTTGTCAGTGGGACACAAGTGTCCGGCAGGCAGAGCCTCTTTGGTCCTGCCTTGGATCCTGCTTTCTGAAATGCAGGATGGTCTGTCCTCGGTCCCTCACATCAGGAAGGGCAATTGGCATTTCAAAACTACTCTCGAGGGAAAAGTGGGCTGTAGAGCCACCTGAGACTCCAGCTCATTAGCAGCCTAGACCTGGCAAGTTCAGAGTGAACAGTGAAGCTCCCTGAATAGCCGTGTGGATGAAGCTCTGCTGAACTTTGTTTTGTTAGCCAGCTAGCATAAGTCTAGTCTGGTTATTTCAATATTAAGTTTGCAGTTTCATAATTTATATCCCTCAAGCATTATTGTGACTCACATCGGGTGACTGGCTTACTCTTAGATCCTGCCTGTGTTCCTACATATGCGGTTTATTTTCTGACTTGTTTGACCTAGAGAGAACATTGCTGCTGGATGAGCCTTTCCACGAGAAGATGATGTGCTTGCTTCATCCTGTTCAGAAATCTCCCTAGACTTAATGCACAGAAATAGCAACGAAAGAAAAAATAAAATTGGGTTCTCTCGAGAGAAATCCTCTACTTTGGAAAATGCATAAAATCAGAGATAACCTGTGCTGCTGGTGTGCCTGTCCTCATGGGTGAGTGTAGGGACTCAACAGAAGGGTGCCTGTGAGCTCAACAGCTTTGCTCTGTTTGCAGTCTCTGACCAGCCTCCACTGGAGAAGTCTACTCTGGCAGTGTGGGAGTGTGTAGCCTTCTCATCAGGATCACCTGCCCTCCCTGTATATCCGCTTTCCACACCCACAGGATGGCATCAATCCTACACGTACTCATATCCACAGAACTGCTGTGGTCTGCAGTCTGTGAGGGGCGGATATACCTGATCTGCCTCAAACTAACAAATCCCCCTGTGCTTGGAAATAAAACAAACCTCAGAAGGGGGAAAAGTTCCCCCTTCTGAGATGATCAGATGCTATAATAATACAGTTTCTTTTGAGCCGTATTCTGTTGGGCAGAGAGCTATTGATGTGGTCCCCGTTGTCACTTAGGTATTTGGTCTATTCATTATTTTCGTTTATATTGTTTATGTAAAGCACCTAGAGGCCTGTGATAAGCAAATTTCACCGAATAAAATAAGCCAACTTTAGTAGGTCAATTAGCATTCTCCAAAGATCATATGTTTTAGCAGGGAGTTTTGCAGTTTACCACTGTTGTCTGAGGAGAAAATGGGAAGTAGACCCCTCCCCTCTTACACAGTGTCAAATATCAACTCTAAATTAGAATGTTACTTACTGAAACTGGGAATTCATTGTATGAGCTGAGTAATCACAATGCCTTGCTCTGATTTCATTTCTGGAGATCATCCAATGAAAACAGCCCGTTTTTACCTACTGGGAAGAAATAGGCAAATACAGTCATGTCTCTAATATGTGTACACAGGATATCAGCGCTTTCCAGGTTGCTTGCTAAATGCAGCTTAAGAACGTTCTAAGATACAGACGGGGAGATTTGTAATGAGACCTATCCAGTGTATTTCTAGTGTCTGCTGTTTGCTTTATAGTTGTAAAATCAATAAAACTTAGGTGTACCAAAGAATATAGCTCAGTAATTCAGCAATGCAGGCTGATGGAAGTTGTCCTGATGGTGAATTTATTTTAGATTTGAGCGTTATGAGCTTCCTTCTTTCCCTACTTACATGACTTCTAGCTGATTTATTGTCCCCTTCCCTTCACTTGGTTGTCCTCTTTAAGGAGTCCTTTGAGATGCTTTTTTCTTTTGCTTAAGTTTTCTTTGGTTGTTCCATGATGACTCTTTGCTTGAAGCTCCTTCCTCATTCTAGGTATCTTTTGACTATGTTTTTTTCACTATTTAGAGCCCTAACATAAAACCAATTCATTAGGTAATGCTGCCTCAGAGAGACAATACAATACAACATACGTATTTTGTGTGCCATGCTAAGGTTGTGTCTTTCATCTCAGTTTACTAAGTTCAGGCTGCCTAAAGTTGGGTATTTACCTTTATAACTCCTCATCTGAGCGAGTGGTCTAGTTCTTACTCACCATTTCACTGACTTCTTGTTCCCAACTTGAGGGAGCCTGTTGATGTCCTTCTGGCTTGCTAATTTAGGCTGAAACTTCATGTTATACTCAACCAGACCAAGCCGTGTGAGCTGTCTGTTGTCACAGCCTGCCTCATGTCTATTCTTCCTGTAGGCTGTATTTGTGAAGCTGACCTTCCTAGAAATCAACCTCAAAAACTTGATTATTGTTTTTTTGTTTTGGTTTTTTTTTTTGGCTAAGCTTGTTCTGACCAAGGGGCACAGAAGAGGTGTATGAGTGGGCAGAACGGTTGGGAGGGAAGAACAGGGAATAGTAGGATTGCTGCTGTCTGGACTCCTGTTCAAGATGCAAGGTCCTGGGTAAATTCCAAATACACACCAAAGTAGAGGAACTGTGCTCAGGTACAGTCAAATCCGTATGCTGGAGTTCAGAGGTTTAGAATCTGGAGTTACTGCAGGTTTGCCTGAGAGGTTTCAGGGTAAGTGGCCAGCAGGTCTGCGTGTTAAGGAGACCTTTACCTTAAGTCTGGCACTGCAGAGATGGCCAGTGATTCTGGAGCCTTCAGCCCAGGCCCTGAAAGGTTATTTAGGTTTCTCAAAGCAATTGATTTTGGTGTCTTCAGTGATGATGCAAACATGAATTATTAATGAATCGGTGAAATTAGCACAGCTTTTGTTGGGCAGAGTAGAAAGACAAGCTGAAGGAAGGAAAGCCAGTCTTTTAAAGATGTCCAGAATGACTATATTATATGCAGCAATGTGAAATATTAGTTTTTCCAAGAAATAAGTGACATAAATACCTAAAGCAGTTCTCACTCCAGCAAAACCATTTGATTATTTTCCCTTGGTTGCTGATGTTGTTCATCAGCCTAGTCATACAGTGACTATTTCTCTAAACCAGAAGAACTTTTCCATTACAGTCATGGATATTTCTGCTTCCTACCTCATTTGTTCACCAGTCATGCAAAAGGCATCGTATACTACATTGCAATCCAAATATTCCGTCTCTAGTGAGAATACATAAATTATTTTGATTTGTGATTGCTTTAGACTCTGAAAACTTGTCCTTTGCTTGTGCCACAGAAATCATGCTTAATGCATACAGCTTGGAAGGTCAGCTTTGGTGGTGGTTTCAGAACTTAATGATTCTTCGCAGTGCTGAGAACCAAACCAAGAAAATCAGATATGTAACAACCAACTCCAGCCTAACAACGTCAGTGACATCCAACTGCTAATACCATATTGATAGACTTTTAATCCCGGAACGTAAAATACCCAACCCAAGTCAAAACAAAACTGAGAACCAACTACCACCCTAAATCTAGTGAGGTTTTATCTAATTTTTTTCCTGGGATATAATAAATTAAACATAGTATGAAATGCAAAAAGGTTACATTGAGACATATAATATTTGAAGGTTTAATTCATTTTTCTAGTGTATAAGACACAAGGCTATTAAATTTTTAAAGCAGTGATCTGCTGAAGTCCCTACTTTATGAGGGCTTTCTTCATAAAGATAAATGGTTTCCTTGCCAAATCAAATGCAGATTTGAAACAAATTAAGTTAATGTTCAACGGTACAAGGTAGAATGGATGGGGGAACTGTTTTATTTTGCATTGTAATAACCATATACACCTAAATCAATAGCTGTGGAAAAAAAGGCAATAATATCACGTAACTGCAGGAAATGAAATATAGTGAGATGAAGGGGGGAGCGGGTTGCAGAATGAAAGGATTTGTATTGGAATAATGACATTTCATTAAAAAGCGAAGGAGTGCTATTGAATATAAGTCCATACCAGTAAATTCTATTTCTTATAATAACACTTGAGATGAGTTAAAGTTGCCCAAGTATTGTGATAAAGCATCTTACTGGATTCCTTTCTTATATTATGCTGTAATTTTATGTTAAAAGAAAAATTTGAAATGTTAAAGAGGCAGTGCATGTTTTCTGAAGTGCTTTCTCTTTCTCCTAATGTTTCATTTAACTTGTTATATTGTCCTGTGCTCCTGCAATCTGAGCAGGAGGAAGTTTATCAGTTTCATTCTTCTGTAAGCTCGTATTAAAGGAACAAAACAAAATGTGAATCCGGCAGTGGTGACAGGTATTGGATTGAGAGTGCTGGGGATTAAAGCCCTCTCTTTATCCACAGCACAGGCTCAGGCTGGTGAGTAACAATGCGGACTGATAGCGGGATGAATCTGTCCTCCCTGCAACACAGAGGATCAGATTCTCAGCTGGTGTAAATCAACAGCAGCTGGTGACGATACACTGCTGAAGGAGGCTGGCTGCAGTCTTTTTCAAAGTATCTTAGAACTAAGTCCCGGTTCCCCTGGAGTCAGTGGCAAAAATCCCATTGATTTCAAGGAGATAGGGATTTTAACCTTAGTCTTTCTGTGTGTCACCTCTGAAGTCTCCCTGAAAGACTCACCAGGTAGAAAGGAAAATATTCCCTGTGCTTCACTTCAGTCATTTCCCTTCTTTTGAGATTGCCCACAAAGAGACCAGTCCCACTGACTGGGCAACTGAGACACGCGTGTGACTGTTAGAAATTACGAGCCGTACCATTTATGTCCAGTGTGTCAGATCAAGAGGAGCTCATTAGAGGGACAAATTCATTTTGTTCTTTTGCATGAAGAGTACCTGCCGAAACAGGAACTCGGGTGTCAGTGCGTGGGCATGAACCTCTGCCAAGTGATCATCTGGAAAATCACTTGTAGTATTAAGAGGTGTATAGGATTGGAAAGAAAGTAAGATTGACAGTGTCGTAATACCTTTCTATCAGTGATACAAACATTTTGGAACATGCATGTCAGACAGCTGTCTCAAAGCTTCTCTACCATTCCTCATATCGTGTGTGCAGACTACGTGAAACGGTTATTATCCTGTTCAGCAGTTTTTGAACCCTGTCTTCTTTTATAAAGGATGTCATAAAAATGCCATGGCAGCAGGGTCCATATGAGAGAGCAACAGAGCTAGACCTGTATTTGTATGTTAATGAAGAGAGGTTTTGGAACTTGACTGTGGTTTACTGAGTTGCTCACTGTTGGGTACGGATTAAAAAGTGGAGCCCACCATCATGAGAACGTGGTGCCTCTTTGGTCATTCTCATGCCATAATATCAAGGCTTCTTGTGGTATATTTCTGGCAATTACAGAATTCAAGCGATGTTTTACTTAGATTTCGTGGACTAATTACACAAAATTACTATGGTCAGGAATGCATGAAAATTTAGAGGATGTTTGGATAAAACATGGCTTATCATTTAGGGCCTTAGAAATCGTTGCACCTTGTCTCCTTGTTATAGAAGAGGCATTTTTGTGCAGAGCTTGTGACTTAAATTCTTTTGAGCAGACATCTGAACAATGTGTGCGCAGTTAAAGGATGGAACTTGTCCGTATGTATGCAGCAGCTCTGCATCATCGCGTCCCCAGTACAATTTGCATCTGTGCTTGTTCCTGCTCATGCCCTGCACAACCAACGAGCTGTCCCTGTGTTAAGCCAGTGGGAGGGCTTGCTTTGAATTATTTTTATAGTCATAACAAGCTGTGTGCTTGACTTGTTGGTGCATTTGTTTTAATAAGGATAGGTCAAGCCTTCTCAAGGAAATTTTAGACCCCATTCAGTCTGAAGAGTCTCATCCCTAAGAGCACTCTAAAAACGTATGTAACTGTACCTGAGGTCATCTCAATTTCTTAGCCTGCTTCTAAATAAGATCCAAAGAGGAGCTTGCTGAAGCAAATCAACTTTTCAGAACTGTGTGTTGTGAAATTGGTACCCGTCTCTATCAGGAGGAATTGATATCGTCATATTGCTGAACGATCCAGGGTTCATCTGGATTCATATTGATATACCTTACCTGAGCACATCATGGGCCCCACTTTTCATGCAAAATGTATTTGTTTCAGGAACATTATTTATAGTCTCTCCTTTTGTAAGTTCATCAGCTAAGATGTCAGTAGATTTTTGCCGAGGAGCCAGGGGTGACTGATAGCATCTAAGGATTTGGCTGTCTCCCACTCAGGAAATGAGAGAAATGGGTGCTTGGTGCAATTAAATATTTTTGTAAAAATAAATAAAAAAAAAAAGGCACCCAAATACATGTAGAGTTTCATGTAAAATGCCACAGGGAGTTTCATTTCAGAATATGTACAACTAATCAACCTCTGATTTGTGCATTGCTATCACATTTTCTGGTCTCTGTTTCTTCTGGATAGGACACCTGGGATGTGATCCTTTCAAATTGCCTTTTAATTTTACTCCCCATGAAATTAATTATTGACAAGTTCTAGAATCTGAGCCACTGTAACCAACTGTTCATGGATTTGTCATGTACGCTTACCAGTAAAATTCACAAGGCACACTGTACTATAAATTATATAAGTCAGTTGGAGAAACGGAACAGTACTGCATGGTTTATCTAAATAATAAACACAGTTTTAATGGTAAACAGTCACTCTGAACTTTCCAAGAACATCTTGTAGCATAAAAACATTTACTGCAGAAATTCTCAGATAGTGATTTTAGATAATGGTTAAATGTAAGAATTTCACTGTGTTGCAAGAACAGTAAAAAAAAGATGAAATATATTGAATAAAGATTTTATTGTGAGTTATTTGCTCAGCTCTGTGGCACCATCAATTTTTTCTCCCTATATAAAAATAATGAAGTCAATAAACGTCTTTAGGTGACCTCTGAGACTTACAAAAAGGATGTTATGAGATGGGTGAATACTGGATACAGTTTTTCATTCGGATGCCGAACAGCTGTTGTGGTAGACAATGCTGGCATCCTATTTTTCACCCATGATGCTGATGTAAGTTGGGTTCTGCTTGTGTATATATTCTGTTGTATTGTGGGAATGTGAAAAAGACTACTAGCCTGTCCACCCTTCCGTCCCACCTGTTTATGCAACTTTCTCATGTGTAATTACGGATAGTAAGGAAGGTTGGTGACCAGTGTGAGAGCCTGCATGCGAATTTGCCCAGCCATTGCTGACAACCAGCCTGGTGGCTGAATTTGGCTGCAGCTTCTTTCTGAAACCCATTGGCCCATATTGTTGCCCTGATGATTTTAACGGGCGTGCGACAGAGGTGTAAATGGATACCTGTTTATTTTTTCCAGTAATACAGATTTTATTCAAATGCATTTAGGAACATCTGGACTCTATCCTGACCCTGTCACTGTGGGCTGTTAATTGTTCCATCTCCTTTCCAAATGAACGATCCCAGCTTGCTGCACTTCGCGTCAGAGACTAGCAAAGATTTGTTGTGGCTCTGAATTGCTTGTGTATATTACAGAAAGTTTCCCATGAATCACAAAATGGGAGCGGATGACACTACGTGCTGTCCTTCGGTGCGTAGTGCTCCTGTGAAGGTACCTGCCTTGCTACCTGTGTTGTCATCAGTGCTAAGTGTTCACAGCAATTGGAAAAATATTTTTCAAGGCAATACACAAATTAGCGCTTCAGGACTAATTCTTATGCAGGTTTAATATTTAGACCAATTGTGTATTTTTCCTTTGCAGGATGATGAAAAACAGAGGAATTCTGCATTAACGTTAACAATTAGCAATACATTGAGAATTCTGTGTTAGCTTAACCACATCTTCTATATATTTTCTCTGAGTTCATTATTTATTTTCTTTTCAGTCAGACAGCCATTCAAAAGGAGGCACACACCTTGTCAATTACTGAATGACCTCCTTTGTAAATTGACTGAGAGTGTGTGATTTGCCCTAGAGCATCTTTTTTAAGTAATTAGTGTAAATCAGTCAATAGATCTGTGTTAGCAACACCTTAAAAACTGCAGTAGTTTGGAAAATGTTGCACTCCGTTATACATTATCTCTTTTAAATGCCATTGGTTTAAAATGTGAGAAAATTATCCATTTTTAAAAATAGATCGGTAGTACTTTGATTATGCAGCTTTTGATTTAGAGGGCTTTATGGATTTATTCAGTAAACAGTTGACGCCGTACCTGCAGTTTTCTGCTTAGCTGAAAAGTACTTTCAAGGTATTGGTCCGTAAACAGCTCGTGCTGAAAATAAGGATATAGGAGGAACCTTTTGACTTGCATATGTGTGAGCTCTTCTGAAACAAACTTGCCCACACTCTGGGATGTGCCAGCAGCTCCGTATGCTATTTTCTCCATATGCTGATCCTTTGCTGTTGCTGAGCTATGGTGGTGGCGACCCAAGGCGCTCTTCTTCATATGGGAAGGAAGCGAAAGATGCTGGTTGTAGGCAAGGGATTGAGCTGAAGAGGGTGTTTGCTACAGAGGGAGTTTGCTTGGGGGTGATGGGTTTGTTAGTCAAAAGAGCAGTTTGAATGTCCATTTTGGAGCCCTAGTGAGTCACTCATGGCTGTCAGACTCCAGCGGCTGTTTAGCTTCTCGGGTGCAGCTCTATCATCTACAACGCATGGATGCTTTTTTGCCCCAGCCAGCTCTTTGCCCCTCACGGGATTCTCGCATGTAGAGTCCGGCTTTTTTTTTTTTTTTTTTTTCTTTAAGGGAGAGGGATATCATTTCAGTCTCTGCCTTTGTCAGATTTTGTGGTTTTGCAACTCTGTGTTTCTGTTTTCTTTTCAAAGTAAGTCTGCCCTTCAAAACCGCAGGGAGACTGACTCTAGTGAGGCTGACTGCCACGAGAGGTGCTCTCAGAAGTACATCTAGGAGCCTTCGCTCCGTCATATTCATATAGTAGAGTCCCCTTATTTGTTACTTGTATGAATAATTTAAAAAGTTTTTTTGAGTTGTTTAGAAATTGTAATCGAAACTGAAAAATAATCTTAGACCCTGAATAGCTACCACTTCGAGATTGCTGACCACTGTAGGCCCGTCATCCCCAAGATGAACCTTGCCTGTCTTTCTAGCTGTGCAGAGAAAACAAACTGTTTAGAGGAAAAAAGCCAGGGATTTTTTTAATTTTTTTTTTTAAAGAACTGTAATTAAGCAATCATAACAGCCCTTTAAATAAATACAGCTTGCATTTACATTTTACCATGCACTTCTGGTGTTTGTTTAACTTTATTTCTTTTTCACCCCATTTTAACATAATAGAAAATCTACAGCAGGCTTTCTGAATGCTTCCACTCCTCCAGCCTGTCACAGCCTGTGTGCTGTTCATCGGAGCCCTCCAGACTCAAGCTGGCAGGATGCCTAACGTTGTCACCCGCCTTGGAGAAGTGGGTTTAAACTGAAAAGCCAACCATTTAGAAAGATGCATTGTTTTGCCCACCCCCAGATCAGAATCCTTTAAAGCAATTAAAACTTAATTGTGATGAGAAATCATGTATGTTCGTCGCAGGCCTCGGTTGTATGAAGTTCAGCGTTCCCTGGAGTCAGAGTTCCGGGCTGGTTTTTCAGAAGAGCTCAGCATGCACCAACTCTTGTTGAGAACAACAGGGGTGCTTCTCGGGATTGAATGCCTTTGAAAATCTGATCATGTCACTTTATTTATTTATGTAGATTTGTGTATGCACAAATATATACAACATGCCCAGAAACAAGCACGCACGCATACATGACAGCTCTAGGGTCTGGATTTTCAAAGGAGCCTGGGAGGATTCAGTGAGAGATGGGTGCCTAATTAAAATTCATATCCTTCCTGCCTTTGGCATAACTTAAACCTACAGCTAAATTAATACCAAAACATGGCTAAAGGGCAGCAGGATAATTCAGTAAAACCCACAAGAAGCAAGCCAGGCAAATTAGCTTTCCTTTCACCAGCCTTAACATTTTCCCATTTCTTATTTTCAAAGATAGAAAGAAAATGACAAATGAATGCCAAATCTCCTTAAGATACTGCCCTTAGGTGGGAGGCTTTAGATTATCTGGGGCCAGGACCTATCCCTGGTTATGTGTTTATATAGAGAGTAAAAAGGGGTCCGATTTTTTTGTTGAGACCTCACCGTACTGTTGCATTGGTGTATGAAAACCAGAGCTGGGTAACAGAGCGCTTTTGGGTACTTGTAGAATCATACTGTAAGCTGTAAAATCACAGCAGAAACAGTGCATCTTCCCCCTTCAAACAAACAAATAAACAAGCCCCTTGGTTTAGGATTCCCCAGAATCTTGTTCTTTATCTACATGTACAAAAAGAAAATCCTGCATCCTGGAAGATGATTTACCAAAGCAATCGTTTGTATGATAGTGCACAATACAATTTACATTCCAGCCTTGGTCCCAGGAGGCAGGAGGGCACCCGAGTTCAGTGCCCAGTATCTCTGCTTTATCTAATGCGTATACTCTAGACAGCCCACCAGGGTACAAAATCGCATACATTCATAAGAAAGGCTTTTACACCACCATGAATCTTTGCTGCCCAGGATATAGCCTCAACACGTAGTTTGGAGAAAGTAGAGAAGATGATAATTTTTGTTCTCTTGAGACCGCCGTGGGGAGGGAGGGATTTGAACGCCGCTCTTTCCTAGCCTGGGTGAGAGCCAAGTTAGTTTGCAAACCTAGAACAGAATCGCTTCTCCAGCCGCTGAATTTTAAAAGAAAGTGGCTGCAAATACATTTCGCAAGAGGTGTGATCTCTCTCTTTCTGTTTTCCTTAGAAAAAGCTGAGAGGATTGGGTCTCTACGGAATGTACGAGAGGATTTTTAATTCATGTGTCCTGCTCAGATCTAGTAAGAAACTGGTACTGAATGAGTCCTCCTGAGCTGGTGCTTGGATACGCACATAGACAGGAATCGTGGTATGGAGTGACACATGCCGGGGGGTGTGAGTTTGGTACCTCTGACCAAATGTACGGGACCCCTGGAAGGGATGGGAGCCTGACTCACAGTTTGGCACTTTTCCTCATGTGTTCTGCTTGAGTTGTACTTAACCTGGGGCACTGAGCCCTCACGGAGAGCAGTTCGAAACTGTTAGGGCCAAATGTTTTCGTCCCTGTTTGTCAGTGTCAATCTGTGCTTTTCTCTGTGAGCTGCTTTACAGAGTTAGAAAGAACGAATCCCAAACCACTTTCTTTTCCAGAACCGGTCAGGTTTGCTGCAGTTCTCTCGCTTGCGCTCTCGGATGGTACTGACAGTGGAGAATGGATTTTTAATTAAAGGGAAAAAAGGTATTAACAAATACCTTACATCAAAGCAACTGGTCTCTAACCTAACTAGCCCAGGATGCTTGCCCCTGCCAGGCTCCTGGACAAACACACTTCACCACTGTGATCTTAAGAGGCTGAAGTATCTTTCAGACAAGCTCATTCCTTAGACTTAATTAAAACCTAGTTCACTCCTTTATTCAATTTATGAGGCCTAGCCAGTAGGATTAAGCGATTACAGGCAAAAAGCCCCATTTGTGAAACACTCATAAGCTCAAGCTGCTAGACTGCTCAGTTGTACTCCATTAAATTAATAAGGAATGAATAGACTGATCCATTATGAATAAAGCTGTGGGGAGCCTCAGCATTGCCTCAGACTCTCTGCACACTCCTTAGAGAACATTTGTGCAAAATGATTATGTTCATATTCATTCAATTGGAATTCTATAAAAGTGGAATGCATAAATTACTCTAAAGATGGGGAGTTTATCTTAAACATTAACTATGTGTGTGAATTAATAAGACTATTATAAAACCATTAGCATTCAGTGTATTTACCTACGTATGCTGCATACCTGAACTAAATTCAACAATTGTGCCTAATTACTATTCTTGTTGGGTGATCAAGCTGTGGTTCATTTTCCCTTGTAGTCATAATATTTATGAATTACAGTTTTTCCTGTTAAAACTTCTGAATCCCCTTTTTTCCCCCCCAGCTTTACATTTGCTCCTCCAGTTCTTCAGAATATAATGAACTACTGGGCCGTTAGCGCATTGGGAAGTGAAAGATCAACAGATGCTTACAAATGTGTTAAAATATAACATTGAATAGCATCTGCGAGCATGCATGCCATCAACCAAACCTTTGTCTTTTATAGAGTGCTAGACGAGGAAGGATGGCAGTGACTCCTGGGAGAGTCTTCCTTGAGTCTCCTGCTGTTCTGCAGGACCCTGCAGAATCCCAGTTTTGAAAAACAGAGGGACGCAGAATTCATCCACCAGCCTTTGCCATGTTGTGAACATGCACAGTCTGTTTCTTCTGGAAAAACTCCAAGTGACTTGAAAGGTACAAAAAAACCCCAACCAACCAACCAAACCACAAACCCAAAAACCAAAATAAGGGGGTGGGTTGGTGAAAAAAAAAGCAGTTTGTAGAGGACTTGGCGAACAAGGAGTTAAAATCAGCTGACACGGGTTAGTTGATAAGGTTATGGAAGCAAGTGCTCAAACAGTGAGTAGGAGGGGTATGCGATAGGATGAGAGAAGGGCTCAAGGCCGAGCTGCTAGGGCAGACACTTCGAGCAGACAACTTTTCCTCCTGCCCTGCTTCTCCCTTTCTGTCCTTCGACGCTTTAAGCCAGAGCGACCGGAGCAGTAAGACCCCACGGGGTTATTGAGATGATTTGCCAGGGACTGGGCTGAAGCAAAAAAGACTGCGTTAGTAGGACTGATGCGATGTGATCTCAGTGAAATGGCAAGGAGGGGTATCTAGGCATGGTGTTATTTTCAATGCTGTTCCTGAGCAGAGCGAGGAAGTTACGTGTTAACATAGGTTAGCTAGCACGTCTGACCTTCATTGTTCCCAGTGGAAACAGTGACAGTCTATTAGTCCTCCACAAGGGATATCACTGTCTCACAGCAGCTCTGAAAATCCCCCAGGACGCTCCTGGAACAACAATAATTCAGCAAGAGTTCACACAACGTTAGAACTCTGTGAAATGTTTGCAACAAATCTTGCCTGGATGGAGAGGGGGATGTGGTAGGAAGGGGGAGAGGGATCGTTTTGAACTCAGCTGCATTTGAGAGGAGACATTAACCTTTCAGGCAAGTCAGACCAGGTGGGAGTTTTGCAACAGGAAAATCTTGCTAATTCTCTTGAAATGAAATAGCCAAATAGATAAAAGAAAGTGGAAATTAGTTTTTTAGCTTAATCGTGCTTCTGAAGTAGAATATCAACCTCTAAATCCGAATTTTAAAGTGAAAGACAAAGAATTTAAACTAGGAAACTCGTAGGGGCTAAAAGCCAAAGAAACCAATTTTCAGCTGAACTCTTAGGAAATGGAGTGACAGAGTTTTAATACAGCTTATAGAAAGTAGTAGTTGAATCAAGGTATGATGGCCTGTGATACAAAAATGCTATGCATGGGTAAGTAAAGCTGTAGATTTTGACCCATTGAGTGGCTACTAAAATCTTTTCATGGCTGTACTTTTAGAATAAAAAGGTAAGAGTAAAGAAACTCTTAGGTCGGCTGCTGGATTTCTTAGACCTGATCTTCTCATCTTTGGTTACGCTGTCCTCCCCAAAACATTGTACCTTTCAAATATTCCTGTGCCCTTTGGCCTGTAATGCACTTGTGTGGTGTGTCCTGGCCTAAAATGGAGCACAGCCTGTCGGTGCTGACAGAGGGATGGGTGATGCCTGTATGTAGATGTCCTGATCCATGTGCCCTAGGAGGACTCCAGAATTCAGTAAAGATACAGCGTGGGCTATGTTCAGGGATAACCTCTACTTGCTGGTTTGGAGATCTTTCAACTGGGAGGCGTATCCCAAGACACAGAGTTGCTTGATGTCACTAGGGCCCCTGGATGGCTTAATCCAGGCTTGATCAAAAGGATTAATAAATGAATTGTTGACTGAGCCCTCATGTGAAGTCTGTATTGGAGAAGGGCTTATTCTTTGGCCCAACTCCAAGAGAAACTAATCATCATGAACTTCATGCAGATTTACAATTATTCTTTCTATGGAAAGGGTTAGGCCAGCACTCTCTGGCAGTAATGAAAAGCCTGCAGAAAAGGAGAAAGCCAAACATACACAGAACAAACATTGTATATAGGTTTGTTTCCTTGAAATCCTTCCTGTGGATTTTCTACATTTTCACAGGAAACTGATGGAAGAGTACTATCATGTATTAAACCAGATAGAATCGTTATGCTCCTCTCAACTCCAGGAGACAGAGATATCATACAGTCTTACTTTTTCAAGGGAGATGATATCGCGAAATAAAGTGATAAGAAAGAAAGTTACCGTGATAGTATGAAATATGTGCACTGGCTGCCTTCAGCACAGTAATCTTTTATGTTCAAACTATTACTCAAAGTACGGATTACTGAAACGCTGTTCTTCTGTGGCACTCTCTTGGGTGATCTATGGGGAGACTGCAGAAGTCAGTGAAAAGAATCCTATAGTTTCTGGTTGTTCCTTAAAAAAATGGTAATAAAATAATATATCTATTAAATTTCAGTACACATACATACATGTATTGGAAATAGAGTATGATAGCAGGGGTTTTAAAAGGTGTGGTTTAATAATCAGATTTCTAATAAACTTAGAATATGCAGAAAAAAAAAGAAAAACTGCAACCTGCTCATCCAGGATTTTGGGCTTTCTTTTTTTTATTAAAAGCAGGTTGAAAACAGTTTTGTAATCTATTTCCAACCCTGCATTTGCAGATATGCATGGATTTGTTAGGTTATCTCCTTAATCATAGGATTTTCTTAAACAAGGTTGTGGAGCAGTCATTAAAATGAAAACCAAAGCTCTGTCCCAGAGTTTTTCCTTGGTCTTGAGATAGCTTTTTGCTTTTTCTTTTTAATGCTAAATTTTTCACATTAAAACATGTTTTTCCTGCCTCTTATACAAAAAACATGTAATGGGGGGACAGAGATAATACAAGGGCTGTAGAATTCTTTAGTTTTATAAAGCAACAGACCAGTGGTCTGCAAGATCCAGTATCTATCCCAAAAGAAGATTAAAATCACTTGGCCAGCCAGGCAGTGCAGGATGGCAACAATTCTGTGATCATTGCACGTGATTAGTGTATTTCTAGAACCATGGGGACTGTTAATCCTTGTGATTTAAGCTAAGTAGTCTAACTACAGATGTTACTACTTTGTAGATCCTGCATTATTTGGATCTCGTTAATGTGTGACATGGTTTATGAGCTACATGATGTGTGACGTGTGAATGGGTATACAAGGACAGGGGAGTGCCTCCCACTTGTGGGGCTGTGTAAAGGCTGAGTTCGTTTCGTGCACGTGCAGTAAGGGCGAGCGTAAATCTCCTTAACTCAGGAGAGTTAGGAAACTGCATACTTGTAGCCTGGCCTTGCCTTAGAGGCAAAATGGGGCATGTGGTTAAAGCACAGCAACAGCTATTTTTATATTACTGCTGATGGTACTCCAGCTTACTGGAGGTGGTTCATGCCGGTGTGGCCATTCTGAGGGCACCAGGCAGCCCTTTTCTCCTGCAAAAGCCCTTGCCCCGGTGTTGATGTCTGACATAGCATTCTGTGTAATCCAGAATATCTGCAAGGATATTGAATAGTAACTGGTGGAGGGGAAGGTGCTTAGTAACTGACAGGGGAGGAGGGCTGGCACCTCTCAAGACTATCAGGACTCTCAACCTAGTGTTCAGTGAGGTGCTACGGTGATGCATCTGTTAGGAACAAGCGCCTTTGTGCTGCTTGGGTCCCCTCACTGGAGCAGTCACCCCTACGCTGACAACTGTGGTAGGTCTTCAGGTCTCGGCTATGTTTGATTTGAAAGGGCAAATAGCAGCTTAACCCCTGTTCCTCTGTCACAGACAACAAATACTTCATGGTAGTGTGGGTGATCCCAGCCTGGCTATCATTTCTTCTTGACATGAAATCTAGTATCAAGTCTTTGAAAGACAGATTTGATAAATGATAATAGCAGATACCACGGTTAATACCCGCATAAGTATATATGTTCCAGGATACCTGGTTTTCCATGTTGTACTGATATTTATGGGTTTTGTATGCTCAGAACCACTGCTACCACCATGACAATGGAAACAGAAGCAGCCACTGTCTGTGGAACTGTCATTTCCTCCTATACTCAGGATAGGTATTTATCTGACAGCTTGTCACAGAAAATGAAGCAAGGTGGTGTTCCTAGTGTTGAGACGAAGGAGAAAGACCTATTTATTCTGTCACCTTCTGTAACCTTTTTGGTCAATATGGATCACTTGCATTTCTTAAGATGCTGTGATAATACATTCCTGTTCACCTTCCTCAAAGAGATTCCTTCCTTGTCTTGGTGAAGCAACAGGTAATGATATGGACACACTTATTAGATTTGTCTTGAGGTGTTTGCATTCCAGTGTCAACATATCATATAGATATCTTCACCCTTGAAAACAGGCAAAACACCAAAGAATAGCACCACCCATGCTTTAACATCACAGGAGTCCCAAGGAGGAAACTTGAGTAATAATGTTTGCTTTCTTGGATGTATACATTTAACTGTATGATTAGCCTGGGAAACTACGAGAGGCGTAGAAACTCAAACCTAGTGGAATGAACCTCCCTCCTAAATGTCAGTCCTCATGAGTGCAGGCTGGAGCCGAGATAGAAGAGGTATTTAATGTGCAAGGAGTCAGTAGGATTGTCCCAGGAGCTGGCACCCTTTTTCTTTGTAATGTTCACTGTAGTGCTTGCTGAATTACAAATCAGTGGGAGGAGGGTATTGACTCCTTTCCTTCTAAAGTGGGGCTTGAGTGGGTCTTCTAATAAATCAACCACTCTGTTAAAAAATAATTCCCATGAAAGCATAATGCAGTCAAGGTTGAGAGAGCTAAAGATCAACTTGATAATAAATGATAGCTATATAATAGTCTAGGAGGAAGTTCTAAGGTTTTCCAAAGTTTGAATCGGGATAAGTGGCGTGTTAGGTAGTCTTCCATTTGCTGTAGTATCTTGCCTTTTTTGGCCAATTTGCCCTCTCCTTACATGTTTCATTTTAGCCAGTTTCCCTAAAAGCCTGCTGGAAACTCAGCATGTGCTAAAAGTCTGCAAACCAGATGACCATATAAGAATGACTTTCCAGTTTCCGTTGCAACTAGCTCTGACTTCCCATGGTACCAGCAGGATTATACTGGGTACCTAGCATATCAGGCCAGTCCCAGTGCGCTGATGTTCTGTTGTCCTGTCGCTGTATCATGAGTTAAGGGATGAAGCTACGCTGTCTGTTTTGGTCTGTAAGCATGTAATTCCAATGAGCAGTATCCCCCACAGGGTACTAAACTCTTTAATAACAGTAATGTAGCAACCACAATAATGAAAAAAGTGATTACATTCTACATAAAAATATAAAAGCTCATTTGATCCTAAGGTCCCCAGTGGCACATTACCTGGACTTTTATTTAAAATATAACATCTCTTACTTACATCTTATTCAGGTCCTTTGTTAACACTAATATAAAACACCAGTAAAATTGTCAGTGGAGGAACTTAATAAGGAGTGGGTATGGCTCAATGATCCATGCTGCTAATTCTGAGTCCTTCCATGAATCCAGTCTAGAAAAGCGCAAGGTGCTCTGCTTGAGTGTTTCATTACTGAACCCTACTTTGCATATGCAAAAGGAGCGAAGGTAGATAAGAAGATCCCTTCTTTAAAAGTGAAGCTCTTTCCTCTCCTAAAATGGGAATGCCTTGTTTCATGAAATGTGAGAGTCCCTTCTTGTCCTTTTACTTGCTCTTCATTCCTGATGGTTTTCCTGCAAATCCAGACTAACTCCAGGGATCTAGAATGACACCAGGGGATTGTCTTCCATGTTTATGTCAGGGGATCTGAGAGCAGAAGCTAGCCAAGCCCTACTCTATAATCTACCTTGCTGTATTTCTATTATATCTAATACTGGGAGGAAAGCAACCCTGCTAAATATTGCGTGCCTCCCGGGATAGATAGTATGGATGTTACTGAGCCTGTGGGCAGACTTCAAAAGAATCTGAATTCCAGCGGCAATTTTTCGCACTGTCCCTTCTTGTAATCTGTACAGTTGAGCAGAAATATATTCAGACTTTTTCCATTTCCTCCTTTTTCTGTCAGTACCACATTATTTCCTACTGAAGGCTCTAGCCTTCCCGTCATGTCACTGAGGAATTAATCCCCTGCGCTGTAAGTAAGAACATATGGCAAGCCATTAGTCGTCAGCCAACTCAATGGACACAGTTTTGTTCTAGAAAGTGTGCCGGCCAAGAGGGTGAATGGAAGGATGGGGTTTTTAATAGGAATTATGTTCTCAAATCAGAGACAGATCTGAAGATTTAGAAAGTGTGTTAGCAGGTAAAGTCCATTAGCAAATCCCCCTGTGAAGTTTAGCAAGGGGGTTGTGGTGAACTGTGAGGTTGTGATGTAAAATGAGCTTCTACCTCCCTTTGTACGGAAGCTTTCTGTGTTCTCAGAGGCCGGGGACCTGCCTTCATTTTTAAGTGTGCAAATTGCTTTCTGTCAAATGGAAGCAAACTAATTTAGGTAAAGAAACACTTTCCTTCTCATTTTTCAAATATATGAATGTATTGATAGTCATCCCAGGGGCTCCTTCAAAAATTTGTGTGACCATTTAACATCATCTCTACCTCTCCCTTGCCTGACACAGTCCCTCCAGCAGCTGGTGAACACACGGAATATGTCATGTATGTTGAAACCCTCTCTAACCCTGTTCTTACTCCCATTCTTTGATCATATCCACTTCTTGTCTAACGAGATGTCTATGGTCAATCACAGTTCTAGGGCGAGGATTGCCTCTTTGCTTTATATGCATATAGGTATGTAATGCAACAGGACTGGTGTTTCTAGGTGTTAATGCAAATTAAATACATAATGGTAATCAAGGCAATAGGCTGCCTAAAATGAATGTGATAACAGATGACGCCTTTTCGAAACAGTATCTACCAAAGATCCTTTTACCTGAACAGCAGGGAAAAGTCCCCACAAAGTGAGAAGTCCCCACAAAGAGAGAACTTGTGTTGCAAAGCTTTCTTGGGTTCTCTTCCATGGAGCTGACTGCAGCATCAACCAAGATTTTAAAACACCTTTGCTTCTGAAGTGATGAGCCTTTTAGAAATAATATTGCATGGGCAGCCCTAGTGAATAGGAATTGAGGGAGACACGTGCTACCATGCTTGTTCTCTTACTAGTCATTCACTGGAAATGCTCACAAAAGGAATAAAAAGTACATTTGCCTTGTTAATACAATTTGTATTACATATTCATAAACCATTTTATAAAGCTCCCAAGGAAAAATTCAATTGTACTGAAAGCACATAATGGTAGAGCGGCCATACAGAAAACAGGCAGCGTGTTACAGAATTAACTGCACAATGAATGAAATGCTATGTCTATAATAAACCCATTCAGATATAAATTATGAGAGAGTAGATGAAATGTTTGTTAAGCAATAAAGCTTGCAACCGTACATGTGAAATTGAATGGGATTTATCATAAAATATTGTGGAGGATACAAGCTGAATATGTGTTACAAATTGACTGAATTAAAAATAATCCAAGGAAAGCAAGCTTTTGGAAGACTGAAAATTTTAGGAAATGAGTTCATAAGCTGTTTAGCTCTGACCCAAAGTCCCCTGATGCCAAGGAAAAGAGGCAAGAAAATAAGAACAGAATAATTTCTTAGAGGACTGCAGTTATGTTGTCTTAATTTTAACCTCCTAAATTTTGTCAAATAATCAGAGTCCCTGTTGAACAAACAACATCTCACTGGAGTGGAGGGCAGAGAATTTGGCCCAGCAGTGTTTGGTTAGTATGATTTACAGTGGAAGATTTTTTTTTTTTTACCCTGAACTGTTTATCTCAGTAAGGCTGTTGTACTGAGGGCAGGATAGATGATATTTTGGTTGGACCTTAAAGAGATATGTGGTATGTTTTCCCAAAAGACCTTACCAGATATCGCAATACAAACAACAGAGTTGCTAAAGAACACATTCTGTGGGATGCCATATGAAGCTTGACTGAAGCCCACTTCTCAAAATTACATACCCTATGCTTTTGCCTTTGTTACTTCCAGAAATAATTGAAAATATTTACAGTTATTACAACATGATGGAAATACTGTACTTATGAACAACATCAACAAAAAAACCCCACCAAAACCTTAGAATTAGACTTAAAAGTCACATAGATGTTTATGGGATAGTGGGATAAAAAGTGGGCAGGGTAACTTCCAACCACAAATAACATTTGTAGCTATGGAAACATAGGTTAACCTAAGAAAAAGAGTGAAATCAGAGCTGTAGAATCTATGCCTGAGAGGGTTAAGAGCATTATCCCTTTTCTTAAGCTTACCTAGATGCTTTTTAGGGCATCTCTCTCCTTTTCAAGCAGTGAATAATGACCCTTTCTCAAAGTAGTTAAATGTATACAAAGGAGTCTGGAAGCCAGAATACAAAGCGGTGTTTCTGTAGGGGCTTCAAGATGGTCATTCTGATTTACAGATGGAGGATTGTAGAGTGAAGATGAGTGTAGCCAGGTGCCACAGACATGGTTGACATGGTCTTTATGTGTCTGCTTTCCCTATGATTCCTGTTTCTGCAGGTGTGTTTCACTGTGGTGACATTCTGATAAGGTTTGTCAGGCCAAAGGAGTCAATACATAACTTCCCCCTGATTAACACACCTGACTAACCAGTAGATTTCCTTTAATCTCTTTGACCATGCCGCCTAACAGAATCCTTTTTGGTTTGCCTCTGCTTGCTGTTTAATAAATGAAGGGATTTCCCTGCTCAGAGCCACATGTAAAAAGCACTTTGAGTTGTTATCCAGCAGCGTTTTAATTTCAAGAGGTAATGCTGAGCCATTTCTATGGAATGGAAGCTGCTGGACCATTATTGCAGAGCTAAATATAAATAAATGAGGAGAAATTAACTCAAGTAGACTCCATTTTGCCTCCCTGCTGAATGGATGTAGTTTCCTATGTATAAGAGATTCTGTGGATTTTTTTGTTCCCTTTTTTCACTGGAAAAAACACGGTGAGTACAAACATGCATTGGCATCCCGCAGTGTATCAAGAGGGGCTGGTAATCTTACCCTTGTAAGAAACGTGGCATGTGCCCAGCACTTTTGGATTGCATTTAATTTGTAGGAATACAGGTTATGAAAACCCTCTTTCCTACAGAGGAAGAAAAGCCTGTTAACTTGTCAGCCTGCATCTGAAAGGCCAAGGGTTCAAAGCTGCTCATCAGCGTTGGTTGACATTCCCCCTTAGTGCCTTTGGAAGTATCAAGTTTGCCAGTTATTGACTGCATTGCTGAGTTATCTGTTGTATAAGCAGAATTTCCATAAAGGACATAAGGCCAGGGACATGTTCACCATGCGTTTTAAGACATGGTTGATTTGATTTTCTCATTTCTTTTTTTTCTCTAAACATATTTCTCTCAAATAGTAAATTGTAACAATATTATTGATTGTGTTCTGCTCATGGAGCAATAGCATCTGTTTGGCTTTTTTTTTTCTTTCTCCTTAATGATTTGCTCAGAGCGTGGAAAGAGGTAGAGGAGGTGAAATACCTTTGTCCCCTAGAGATGAGGGCTTTCCAATCGAGATCAGTGACATGACAATATGGGATCTGTTAGCACTTTAACAGATCCCCTGAACGTGAAATCTTTCTCTGCACTTCAGTAAGAGATTCAGGACTTCATGTCTAGATCTTAATATTGAAACGCCGTGGTTTTCTTTGATTAACAACTAAATTCCTGCACGATTTGAATAAATCTGGGAGAGAATTCTCTAGGAGCACAAGAGTTGTAAAGTCAGTTGAGGGGAAAAACATGCCATATATAATCTGCCCTGGGCAAAGAAAATGCATCAGGTTTTGAAATGCTGAATGCAGGCAATTCAGCAGAAAGTGAATTGTGGACAGAAACACGACATTCAGCTGGTAGAACAACAGCGAGGATGTCTCAGTCAATTCTGTCTTTTTACTGTTTCTGTTATTGCAAGTGAAGAGGTGATATCACTCAATGAAGCAAAATTCATTCTTAGATGCATGCGCATAATTATCAGTGACCTTTTATATCTGAGAGAGAATTGATTTTGATGAGAGCTCTACCTCCTGCTCTTAGGGCAGGGTCTTGCCCAATTTGTTTTACATGCTCAACAGTTATTATTTGGATGAACCAATCATGGGGATTGGCTATTATTGATAGATCTTCCAGGAAATATGTCAAAGTTAAGTAAAAGTAAATAAAACATGAAATTAACCTGAATGTATTTTTTTCCTAATCAGATACGCGTTTCAGTAGCTCTTGCTATAGTGGCAAAATCTAGCCAGCAGGATGCGATTGATATGAAAGGATTATTAAGAAAAGCAATTCAACAAACACGTTCTACACAGAGGAGTGTTACTCAGGATAAACTAATCTGGAAAAATTAAAATTATGCTCCAACAAGTATTTGTCTATTGCAAGATGTGCAGACCTGAACCAAACCTTCTTCTAAGATGCATCAAAATGTTATAGTAAGTTTTTGCTATTCTGAAACAGATCTCATCCTGAGGAACTGCCAGGTTTTCTGACACACCATAATAGGAGGTCAAAGGACTCTTATGACACATATATAATGCCTATTTAGCAGGTGGAAGAAACAGGGAGTGCTCAAGCTCATGTGTCCAGTAATTTTAGTTGTCATGATTAAATGCTGAGTCCTGCATCTCTGGAAAGATCTCTGTTGGGCACAGGAGGAGCTCTCAGCTTTCTGACTCAGATGGAAGAGTGCTTTGTGTCTTCCTAAATGAAGGTCCAGATCATGGTCTGGATGGTTGACAGTAGTGTGGTGTGTGCCAGAATCTCCCTCTGGCTTTATGAAAAGCGGTAGGTGCTCTGCGCCTACATGTCTCTACTTGTTTATGCAAAAACTTTGGCTCCCAAAATTAGCGAATGCTTTTCAAGAATTTTGTCCAAACAGTTTGCTGCAGTGAGTCAGTAGCAGAGGTATGAATAGAGCCCAGGGCTCCTCACTCCTGGCCCCATGCACTAACCACCAAGACCATTTATTTTCTAGCCAGGGCCAGAGTGAAGATGTGAAAATACCACAGGCAAAATTAGGTTTTTTTTTCAAATTTTCCACTCAGTTTTGCAGACTCAGGAGGTTTGGTTAGCTCTCCATGTTGAGCAAGAGGATAATATTGGCTTTGCCGTGGAGTTTTTTGCTTCTAGGTGTATAAAAGATGAGTCTTGCCTCTTGCTTTCCCCCCTGACCTCTGCTTGAAGGTGAGCGGAGGTGTATGCTGAGTTATTTTTCCTTTGGAGAAACTGGTACAGAAAGAGGGGTGAGCAAGGAGAACTCAGCCAGTCGGGGTACTGGCCTCAACCTCGCGCTGGCAAAGAGAGCAAAGAGGATGGGGAGAACGGGGAGGCCAGGAATAGCAAATGCTCAACAGTCCTGGTCTGTGCTGTTGATTACATCCTCTGGTGATCCAGCCAGGGGATCAACAGGCCAGTTGTGCCCAGTCATTAAGGAAAGGCAGGTCTGTAATTAATGGCAAAGGGCCTGATACAATAAAAGGCATGTCTGCCTTCTGCATTGCGAAGGCCGCATAGGGCTGCAAAAGACGCCAAAGAAAATCAATGTTAAGCAGCTTGTATGGATTTGTGCAGACCTATACAGTGCCAAAGTCCAGACATATTTCTCATTGAGCGGAGTCCTCATATGGTTTATTTATAATTTAATGCTAAAATTTATGAAGGAGGTGCATGGCAGAGGGAGAACCCCTAACCTTGTCATTTCTTTTCTTAAAGCAGCAGCTACTAGATCTAGGAAAGAATTACATCCTTTTCCTTCTCTCTGACTCCCCAGCATAAAATGTAACGTGACAGAAATTTTTTTCCCTCTGAGTTTGTTTTCACTGAATCGGCTGTACAGCTGAGTTGCCAGTTGCATATCATGCAACAAGTTTTTATCAAAATCACTAACTGCCAATCACTTGCTCTAAACTAAATCACCTCAGATGTTATTCATCAAGCATGCCATGTTACATTATAGACTTTCATAATTCACACACTTAAGGTATGAAAGAAATTAATTGCCTGTATTATTTTCCATAAAAACAAATAAACAGAACTAGGTGCCTTTTTAAAGTCAATGGGAGGATTGATTTTAAATCAAATTGTATTTCACAATAGTTCAAGCACTCACCATTAGAAGCTGTAATCTTGGGACTTCAAATATGGATACTGTAATTTCAGAATGTCACATGCTTTAAACATTTGTATTGAAATTCAAGCCATTGCTGTAACAAAATAAAAAGAGTATACATAAAAATGTATTAAACATGACAGCAACATTAACAGCCCTGTTTGGAAGGAGGAGGGATTTTAGCAGAATACCGTATTTACTGGTCTCTTTTGTGTTGTTCCACCATGATGTCAGAATGACATTTTCCCTGAAACTGTGGATCAGGCTTTTCCCCTTCTGACATCAGCCACATCTGTATTACGAAGCTCAGGTGAGACGACAAGGTGCAGAATTTCTGCTGGCATACATTCAACCAGCTCAGCCCTGCAGAGCTAGCAGAGCTTGATTGAATTGTACGGGAAACCTAAAAAAGAAGAGGCTGCCAGGGAAAGAACACAGGTTCCTGCAGTGGAGAAGACCTAATGACAGGAGAACCTCAAAATGTTTTGTTCCGTTAAATTGCCAAGAACAGATAGGAGTCCAAAACTCACACAAGACTCCTGGGTAGGGATCCAAAAGTTGCATGTATTTTCGTGTTCATTTGAATTACCCAAATGGCCTGGTTCAGCAGAATCTGAGCTGGGAGTCTCAGGGAAACGGCTGTCACATGAGATGTCTAGTTAAATTTAGTTAAACAGTTAAATATTACCACTTTTACAAGCAAAAGAAAAGAAACTCCACCTAATCCAAAACATCTCACATTTTCTTTAACAAAAACATTTGTTTCCTCTTTTATCCCCCCCCCTTTTCCATGCCATAAATATGTCAGTTGTTTAAAAGATGTGACTGCCCTTATAAATGTATGGAAGATAAGCTAGGTTGTAAAGGATTCAGGTTCATGAACTGTGTTTATACAGTCTATTGTTTAGTACTCATGAATAATTGATTCTTGTCCTTCCTGCACAAATATTCAATCAGATACCATTCAAATTGATAGCAGGTGTCTGATCTAGGAAAAAATGGCAATGTTCTTTGACTGGAGATGTGATTGTAATACAGCTCAACTTCAGCCACGGAGTACAGAGGAGTGTCACACATTTCAAACAGGACCTGTTGAGAGAGAGAGTTTCTAATTAAAACAGCATACCGTGTAATTGTCTGGTATGTTTTGGGTAATCAACCATCCCAAAGCACATTTGTTGCATTTTATTTTTATGTGTGTATATATGTGAAATGGAGAATGGATCATAATTTTTAAAAATTGCTTGTTCTCATGAGATGTTAGATTATGCAGAGAGAAGAACACAGTTCTATGTAGTCTGTAATTCTGTAGGATCCTTACATTCCCAATATTAAAAAACTGACTCTGATTTCCCCAGACCATGTGATGACCAGGAGACATAGAATAATTGCATTATGTGATATATTATTTAAGATCCAGTAAGAAGGTGCCTGTTCCTTAAAGCACAGATTCTTTTCAGATGAGTTACAACTTTCCGCTACTGGAAGCTTCCTGTAAGTCACTTTATATACTGAAGGAAAACAAAATGTGCATAGAAGCAGAGCAGGGAGCAGGACCTGCTCGTGTATCCTTGAACCTTGGAGCAGTGCTCATTTCTTGCTCAGGGAGGTTTGTTGACGTGAGCAAAGTTATGCCTGATATGGAAAGAGTAGCTGCAGAGTGAATATAGATATATAACTGCAATTTTGCTCCCAGGCACATGAAAATAAGTTTGAGAAGTCAGAGGTCCAGTCTATTCCAACTAAAGCGAATACAAGTTTGGTCATTGAATTAACCAAGACAAAAATCAGTTCTCGGTTGGTATTAGGAAAAACAGAGTATTTTCCATGTGAAATTAACTGATATTAATAAGAACTCTTTGGAAGAGCTGTTGAGCAAATATGTAAATACTTTTTATTTTTTTTATGTCATTGTCATGCCGAAAATGTTCCTGTGGGAGGCCTCAGCCTTCTGAAGGGCATGGAAGAGCAGGGAAGTAGTGCATCGGTGCTCACGTGTTTTGCATCAAGCACGCAAAGCACTGGGCTGTGAAGAAGCAAAGTGCTTCGATTCATTCTCGTTGCTACCCAGTGCCTGGGTTTCCTTGCTGCTTTCTGCAAGGGTATTTTTAGAGTTACTGTTTTTACTTTGTTGTGCCTCTTCCTCTGCTCCCTCCCACCTCCCGAGTTTAATGCTTAAAGATAGAAAATTGGAAATTCTGAAAATTATTTCCCCTGGTTGCCAGTGAAGACAGTTTTCCATATTTTTTTTTTTACAGCACTTTGTATTTTCTTCCTCTTTCCTATCAAAATGGCTCTGTAGGTGTAGAAAAGAGGTTCTGTTGTATAGCATTCACCTCCGTTCAGTCTTTGACCATACGCATTTGACTAGCAACATGGAAAGATGATGTTGTTTACAGGTGGGATATGCTCAGACCATGATCATTAGATCAAGGAACAGTCAGTCACATGAGGGTAAGAGTTTTTTTATAGTCCCATTGGATTTATACATTTGAACTAAGCGGCTGTTCGCACTGCATAGTTCTCCCACATCCTTCAGCTCACTAGCTCTCATGTATTTCCAAAAAAATAATTCAATCATGGAGTGTTAACTCTCTTTGTTTATTTGCATCTTAATTACAGCTGGCAATTCTTGAATGGTATCAAGTTCCCTCCCCCACATCCCTCTCAAACATTCAGGTCTATCTTACAACCCTCCGGGCACTTGATCCATCCAGTCCCCCAACACACAAGCATTTTGGAAAGCTGCAGTCTTCTGCTTGAAGTGGGGAGATGGGGTGAGGTGTTGCATCTGCTGTACTAGCTGCCGAAACCAAAGTATGTTTTAGAGAGCCTTGCTCTCGTCCATTGAAAAGCCCTTTCTGGGTTGCTTATTTGGGTAAAGTGTTTCTGCTCTAGAGTGGTATAAAATGTAAAAGTTCTCTTTCTTTTATTTTTGAATGCTAAGCAACTGTCTGTTTCTGAAGGTTCAAACAAATGCTTTAGTTATACTCTGTCTGCTCAGCACTCCACTGCACAAAACCTGGTATTTTTAGGGAGTACAGACCCTGAAGCCAGTAGCACACTAAAGTGCTCAATCTGCCATAAATATTACCCTTCCCCTGACCTTCCTTCATTTTCCATGCTGGATTCCACTTCTGAATCTATTCATTTTGAATAGGCAGCAAAATCCTTCCCTGGAATAGACAACACAGATACACCTTGCCAGCTGTAGCAGTTCGTAATGTATATATTATTGAAATACTGGCAGTGGTCTCTGAAACCACAAACAGAATTAGTTGTACCCAGAGAAACATACTTTCTTTCAGTGGCTTGAGTAGCCAACAATTACTAAAAATATCCTCCTTCTTTCTATAATTTCAGAAGATAACATAGTATTTAGTGCACAAGTGACATAACACATGAATCAGCTCTTCATAAAGATTTGTTTTTCCCATGATATGTTAAAAATATTCAGATGGGGCAGCGCACAAAGACAGCAATTTCTTTCTGTTCCTTATTAAGAGCATTTAATGTTTGCTGAAGGTTTCAAGTTGCCTGCCTTCCACCATTAAAGTTTCTCTTCAGCTAAGCACAAACCTGAAACCCATCCTTGCAACCCCTTTGCCCCCATGTGTAACCCTAAGCACAGGAGTAACTGCGGTGATGTTTCTAACCCACTGCTAGAAACACAGCAGAGAAGTGGTGGCAAGGCTGGGACGAGACGGTTGGACTCGATGATCTTAAAGGTCCCTTCCAACCTAGATGATTCAATGATTCTAGATCCCTGGCGCTGATGATCAGTACTCTCTCCTGTTCCTTGGGCCACCAAGGGAGGGACAGCGGTGTTGACTGAGGTGTGTCCTTAGTGTCCTTCCCGTGGTGCCCGTGGGGGACTGCTGGTTGGGTGACACTGTGGGAGGAGTGCAGAGAAGGCTAATTCCCTTGCAACTCAGAAAATGGCATTTGCATTATTTTTTCCTGCAGCCTCTGCACTGTGCCTGAGGAGTGGTGCAGGGCTTGTAAATTGTTGCTTAAATCAGCGTACTTAAAGCTTCAGGGACCCTGAAGAGTTGTCATGCATACCAGTTTTTGAGTGTTTATGAAGTTATTTGTAAGTGATATGTATTTGCAGTAATCAACTGATAATGTGAATGATAGGCTGTGCACTCTAGGAGCAGCCAGGTTGGGAAGCTGGTGGAAGAGAATTGTTGGATAGATGGAAGTGTCTTGGATCACTGCAGTGATGAGCCTAAAACTAAAAGTCAAAACTTCTGTAGATCTAGAATGTGCTGGTATTCCTTGGCTTGGAATTCTTCATGTTTTTGTTTCTAATGAGCCAGGATTTGGTGGTGTCTTCCTTGCACCTCTTTGGTGAGATATCACTTCATAGCAAAACCAATCTAATAACCAGAAGCTGCTGGAAGGAGTGGCTCTGCTTCTCCATCCCTTGATATCCCTGACCTCTCCTATCCCTTGAAGCTGCACACTCTGGCATCTGTAGAAAACACATTTTTTTTCCTCCCATACTTAATTTTCTGATAATTTAACTCCCTGAATTTGCTCATTTTTTACTGGAGGTGCACAGCAATGAAGCAGACGCATATGATCGAGTATGTAGGGCGCTGCCTTACCTATAATGGGAAACTTCACCTATAGATTTGCTTGGGCTTGGAAGTCAGGCTGCTCCTGTATATTCAAATTTAATTTTTAAGAATGTCCAGATATTTAGTTCTCCAGAAAGGTCTTAGAATGAGTCCATCAATTTGTTAGAAATTAAATAGCAGCATGCATTTTGATTTAGCAAATGCTAAATGATAACGTCTGAGAATTTTAGAGGATGAGGGAAGCCCCAAAGCATGGGAGAAGAGTAAACGTTGTACCTGCCTTTTTAAAAGGAGAAAAAGAAGGGATCAGGAATGCATAAACCAGTCAGCCCAATAGCTATTCCTGGAAATACAATGAAAATTCTTTCTAACTATTCAGATGATAAGAAAATTGTAAAAGATGGCATAAGATTGAAGTGATTTATTCTCAGCAAATCCATCTGACTTCTTTCTCTGAAAGTATAACTAGCCCGGGGAAAAGGGGAAGATGTTGCTGAAGTATCCCGATTTCAGCTTTTGTTTTCGTCTCACGTAGTGTCCTTGCGAAAAATTAGGAAAAAAAAAATGCGGTAGAGTGCACAGCTGAAGAACTGCATTGGGCACCACATTTTACAGATCAAGAAGACATATTAAATTGAGTGGAGTGTGACAGGAAAATCTGAGATTTATAGAACATGACCTATGACAAAAAGTTGTGGGAACTGATAAACCTACAGAGAAATCATCATGATAGTCTTTCCAATATGAGAAAGTTACGCAAAGGCTGGTGCTTATTGTTCTCTCTCCACTTGAGGGAATTCAAAAGAAACCAATTTAATTTTCAGCCAAGATGCATTAGGATGACTGGGAGGAAAACTTTCTAACCACAAGGGGAATTGAGTAATGATGCAGACTTCATCAGAGGGTTTCCAGAACAGAGTAGACAGATGTTAAGGGGGGTCTGGCACTACTAACAATTCAAAGGCTGGGGAGGTCCTATCCAGGCCTATGTTATTACCTGTGAAGAGCGACCCAAGAGGAAAGAGTAAAAGCTACTGCCAAGAGACCGTGCATGGACGGTGGGTTTATCAGGTGGTGATAAATAGCTCTTTCTTAGAGATGGGGGATGATGTTACTGTCTAAAAAAATAAAGTTCGTTCATCATGAATTGATGGTGATATATGCATTTTAAATATATATATATAGGAAAACGCAATGTAAAATGTTATATAGACATAGCATGCTAGTGATAGTCTATCACAGACTCTGTTTATATATTGTGATAGTAGCCTGACTTCTTATTTTAAACATCAGTTACATTGTGATCTAATAAAAGATTAGGGTTTTTTAAAGTAACTTTTACTAGACTCACATACAGTTTTAGTTCACATACAAATTTTTGTAGGCCTCCTGAGAACTTATAATAATAGGACAGGAGAGAATGATGCAGAATTCATTTTAATTTGCTTGTCTTGGAATGCCCTTTGCTGTTTATATTACAAATTTCAATATACATCTCAGAGGATCAGAGCAAGTATAAATATCTATACCAATTTAAAAATGTACCATTTTTAGAACCTGTCATATATATTCTGGTAAGGCATGCTATTCATCATCTTCTGAGGACCATTTTTCTTAGAAATATGTGAAAATATATATACAGCTAATGTGCAGGATCCCAAAAGCTGTGGTTGGGAACATAAATTTAGCCCTAAGTACTCAATTTTAAATGTACCTTGCTTTTCTACAGCACTTGGCTGTCTGGATCTCAGAGTGCTTTCAAATTTGAATGAGATGAGTTTCACAAAGTTCCAAAGAAGGAGATAGTTATTATTGGTTTTATGCCTATTATTTCATAACATCCTCCTCCAGAGAAAATGCTGGTATTAAGATTATTACCCACCTTGCTTCTGAAGCCCAAACTGAAAATCTGGTTATGTGTCTAAGGTCACTTAAATGTTTATTCTGTTTCTTCCCTCGCCTCCTTACCTTCCATCACTTTTAGTACTGATAAAGAGAAATACAAAAGCAACAGAGGCTGGTATCTTAGCTCAGTTTTCAATGAAAGCCACCGGGCATTAGTTAATTCCTTTTTGCCGTGCCTCTGCCATACACAATCCACGTTTCCAAAAGCGATCATGCTTCACTCATGTTTGTATAAAGTGTATGTGTATATTGTGTCAATGCTTGTGAAGAAAGTACCATTTCAAATGTCTGTTTAGATGTCCAGTATTCTTAACATATGGAAATGATGTATCTGCTCAGACGTAGGACATTAGAGCTGTAAAGCACACTTTGTCTTTTGGACAGACGGGATAGAGGCACTGTAAACAACCCTGCCACCGCCTTCCCATGACCAACAGCAGAACGACATTAGTATCGCAATTTCTGGTGCACAGAGATTTTAACAGTTCTTGATCACTCTCCATGAGCCTTTAGGTATTCTCAGAACCATACCCGGACACCGTGTACTGAGGAGTTACTCAGTTGTAGGATATTACTTCGGTCTGCTGTCACTTGGCTGTTCCCATTTCCACTTGCTCATCGGCAGTGACCTGTCTGCAGTCTCAGCTGAGTTGACTTTAAAACTTCTATCAATAACAATAAGCAGAAGCACATGAAAGGAAGTATAAATTATTTGTAATGGTGGAGCTCAGGAGTGCTGAACTTTTAGCTCATTTACTTAAACAGTTAAATATTACCACTTCTGTAAGCTGAAAAAAAAAAAGGAAACCTCACCTAATCCAAAATGTCTCACATTTTCTTTAATAAAAGCATTTGTTTTGTCTTTTATCTTCCTTTTTTTGTGTGCCATAAAGGTCATCCTTGGTGTGTGTTGAGATCCTCAGCAGCCAAAATGTATTAGAGCTGCCACTAAGTAAATTAAATTGACTAAAACCGTGTCAAAAATGGCTGGCAGACCACTCCCGTTGGGTTATTTTATGCTATGCCACAGATTTTAAACAGTTAAGAAAACCAATTAGCATCAAGCAAGCGTACAATACCATTTCGTTCTGTAATTCTACCTATCACTTCTTTATTTCCCATTTCATTCTCATCTTTCTTCATAATTGGATACAAAAATACTAAGCTATAACTACTTGTGCAAAGAAAAATGAGAGACAGCCCTTGAACAGATCAGCATGTGCGTTAGAAGCTGTGCGTTGTGAAAATCCAAAATCAGTTGGAAAGTGATGATTCAACCAATAATTTACAGTATGATATATGTAACAAACTGGGAAGCTAGAAAGAGCTGAGTTGTGTGGCTTAACTGCTCTAATAGACACTGTTTTACAGACCAATGCTGGAACATCTGTATCGGGTAGTTTCTATTGAGGAAACAGCAGAAGCCATAAAATACTCAGCAATATCCTATATATAACAATGAAGGTTTGAAGGCAAGGACACCAGGTTATGTATTTCATTCTTTTGCTTTACTGAGAACTTGAACAACAATAAAAAGCAGGCGGACAAGCGACTGATGTAATGTCTCCTTTGACACAGATTGCATTCCAGCATTTTTAATAACTCATTTTCCCAAGGGTGGGGTGAGGGGGATGCTTTAAATATTCCCCGATTATTTTTTTTTTTTTAAAAAAAGGCATCCTCCCAAATTTCTGATAGTCTCAGGCACTTCTTGCAAACAGTCCCCGAGCCCCTGAGGAATTCAGGTTGTGAGTAGGTGCTTGGCTAGCTGAAGGGCAGCGATTGTCAATGTTACTGGTCTTCTGACGATGATCTGGAAATGAGCAGATGCTGCTGATTCACAGGGATGACTGAGTGGTGGAAAAGGGGTGGAGGAGCACCCATCTTCCCCACTTTTGGCTTTTCCAGCACGCTGTAGACAACATAATTAGGGTGCATAGATGCCTGTCTTTTGCACAACTGGTTCCTTGGCATTGAATCCTTGGCTTATTTCTCACTGGCTTGAAGGTTAAAAACCCTGGATGATTTCAGTGGGCACTGCCACTCCAATCACCTAGATATTTTTCACTTTTTAGATAAGTTGTCTTTTTTTTTTTATGTGGGGAAAGAGCAGGAAGGAAGAAGGTCCGATTTGCTTGTCTGATGCACTTTGAAATCCTCAAGGCACATGGCTGAAGGCACTTGTTTACAGGCATCATTTCCCAAATACTTTTGCTGTAAGTAATGTTTTCCTAGGAAGTGCAGTATCGTTGTGTGAAATTCTATTGTTGTGGCTCATTCCTGCAGTATATAACTGGTGAATTTCTGATTTTTCAAGGAAGGAAGAGTCTTTCCTTATTTGTAATAGAGAAAAAGGTATCCAACATTCTGTTTGCAAATACTGAAGATTAAAAGGACTGTTTTGTACCTTGGCCAAACATAATAGGAGCATTTGATAAATTCTTATTGTGTCCTTGTGCTTCTTTAATCAAATACTTCAACTATTTTTGGCTCCTGTTTCTGCGATTGTACTTCTGCTTCAGTAACTTGCACTGCACCGTAAGGAGAAGAACCTTGTCCTTTCCTTGTCTTTGTTAATATCAGAATCATTAAATCTACACAGCCTACACAGCTCTAAGATCAAAATTATATACATAATCATTAACAACAAAAAAGATTACAGAGTTGCAAGTATATTGGGTGCCTTGTGGGAGAGTGGGCGCTTGAAAACTGAACAATTCCTGCAGCCTTCCGTACCGCAAAGTGTCTTTCTGCTGCTCCTGAAGAAACAAAAAGCGTGCGCGACTCTCCTGATAGAGATTCCCTGAATGGCAAAACACACGGTTCTTCATACAATGGTATCAACAGCTGCACCTAGATGATGGGGTGGGTGTGCTGCATCCTGCGTGCCACAGACCTGATCTTCTCCTTGCCCAAACCAGGAGTTCAACCCATTTCCCATCCCACCCGGCTGTGCGAATTTCTTTTGAACAAGAGGCCAGGCAGCAGAGGGACGGGCTGAGCCAGGGCTTGCTCTGGTGGGCATGGTGGTAGGGTGAGCACATGGACGGCACAGCAGGGCGTTGCTCCTGCTCACCCCTCCCCTGGATTCACTGAGATGTCACTGTAGCTGGTGGTATTCAGGAATAGAAGTCAACAGGGAAGTTGTTATTGTATCCAGAGAAATCCTATTCCACAAATTAACAGTCTAAGTTCCACCAGGTTCCTTCAGTTGCCGCTTGGCAAATAGGTGCTATGTTTGGTATCACAAAGTGTGCTGATTTTGGTGGAATAGCGGCTCAGAAAGATGCAGCAGAATTAGAAGTATTTGAGTCGAATCGCTGCGATTTTGCGCACACACACTCACACCCCCCTTGGTGTTGTATGGCACTTGGGGGTGTCTTTCTGTATTTTCCATGACATCAGCCTTAATGTTTCTCTTGATTCTTGGCTTGCAAGTATCTCTGGATCATTTCAGCTTTATTTAGAGCACTGAGTTTGTTCCTTCCCATCCATCCTTAAACTTCACCTCTGCCAGGGAGCTTCATGAGACTGAAGGAGGATATGCTTTCCCACCATCAGTGTGGAAACTGGTTTATCCCAAATCCATCTTTGCCTTTTCACAAACCTCTCTTCTGGGGTTGAAAGGAACGTCCAAATGATAAGTCTGCTCTTTGGTGATAAGATTTCCTTCTTTGTCTTTTCCTCTATTTTGAAGTGTCTAAACAAATTAAAATGAAGACAATAAAAATAAACAATAACTTATGACCCAGCTCCAGATAGTCTGACTCTGCAATTGCTCATATATCTTTGGAGGTGATTTGCTGCTTCTAGGATTTCTTCAACTCCTTAGCCAGTAGTGTAATAAACGGAGGAACAGACTGACATAGTTGTAGCCACAGCTCAAAGTCAGTATAATTAACGTTATTTCATACACAGCTTTTAATTCGAAGAACTTGAAGGGTAGAGTCCCAGTTTAACCGAAGTACATAAATACGTCCCTAACTCAAGTGTACGAAGTCAGGGGGCAGCTGGCAGAGTTAAGGTTAAGAATGTTCTTCAGTGTTTTTCTGAACTAGGGAGCACTCTTTTTTCTCTCATAATATAATATTTTGCACAACCCAAACATGTAGGTCAGGAGGCCGGAGAATTAGCACAAGCTGTAAGACTCTTGTAAAGAGGGGGGTGGGTGAAAACAAATCCTAAAACCATTCATACATTTTAAACGGTTTCCCATCCCGCCATTCATGCAATGATACAGAACAGCTGGTCATGAAACCTGGCTGCATATTTGTTAAATGGGAACAGATTACTAAATCAAATTTGTTGACCAATTTTCAAGTATGTGGCCTTGAGATATTATTTAAAAAAAAAAAAAAAAAGAAAAGAAAAAGGGTTGCATTGCCTAAAGAGGAAGGGGTAACAGGCCAGTGTTACGAACATTTCATGCTGGTGGGATTTGGCAGGGGGGGGAGGGAATCTAATCGCTAACTTTTGTGTGAGTACCCAGCTAAAACCTCAGGGAATTTTATATAGTGCATGTTGTCAGTATTTTAATCATCCACAGCTGTCAAAACTCTTGTAACCCGCCTCTTCTATTTAAAATGTGTCTTCTAGGCATAAAATAATTAAAGGTGCAGGACCATAAGGTAGGCTCAGAGCCGCTGCAATGTGACAAAACTCCACATATGAAAGGCATTATTTCAGGAAGTTTTAAATATAAATTTTGTTTTGTCAGAAGGCTGCAGGGCACACATTTTCTATACTGTCAAGCTTGATAGTAACAATATTTATATTTCAAATAAAAAGATTAAATTGCAGTCTTATGTGTTTCTGGTTTTCACATAGTTTTTACCAGTGTATCATAGTGTTCCATATCAGTGTGTCATCGAAACTTTTTTTTTTGCTGACACCAGTTTTGCTTTATTGTAATATTAAGTCTTGTACTGTCAGTCCCTGAATTGAAATAATGAGGGCAGACAGTAGTTTAGTTGACTAGCCTATATCTTCCCTTTCCTCAGCCCCCCTAAATAAACCTGAAAACAACACAAAATAAAAATGAATTTGTTCAATTTGGCAATTGCAAAGACGGAGATTTGGAGGCTGTTAATACAAAATGTCTTTGTGTGTGCGTGCGCACGCGTGTACTTGTGCGTGCTTGTGCAGTCTCTGGTTTTACTGTGTGTCATCCTACAGTTCAAGACCCCACCTTGCAAACTCTTGTTCGTGTGCCTACCAAAATGCATGTGTACTTTCCAAAAGGTTTAAAGCTTAGTGTGAGAATATGGATGGAAGAGGAGGAGAGGGCAGCGTAATTTCTGAATGTTTTGATCTTCGCCATTTGTTTGTTTTTAATATTAAAAGAGCTAACCCAAAGAATGTGTGTCATGGTCGTTTTGAGCTGTCTGGTTGGCAAGCCTTTTGTGCCACTGCTTGTTAGCTGTTATTTGTGAACTTTCTGTTAATGCCCATAGGCCCTTTGTGCTTCATTGTTTGGAGCTTTGCAGTCCCATGAGCTTGAGTCCCGGGGTTGGATTGGTGTCGTCTGTGCAGCATCAGGGCTTGACAGAACAATGGGGAGAAATGTGAAGAGGTTTTGACTCAGGCTCATGTTGGAACTGCCAGTTGGAGCCACTTACCCTGCTAGCTGGGGCTGGATTTGCTCCTTTTAGGTTGAAATGTGAACATTTCATCACAACCCCTTTGTGGCAGTTTGGAACTGGCAAAGATTTGCTGTGCAAATTCCCCTGGTTTTACCGTCTGCATGATGGTGAGGGTTTTTCCCCCAGTGTGGGGTGGTGCCAGCTGATGCGTAACAACTTCTCTGACCATGATGTGTTTGATGAACTGGGTGAATCAGAAAAGCAATTCAAAATTTGGGTGTTACAGAAACTACTCCAGAATTGCTATCAGCTTAAGTGCGATATGGGCTTGATTCTTCTCTCTGTGTTGCTGCTCAGTGGCGCTTCTTTCTGTCACTTTAAGCCTTTGGTCTGTCATTTGACCAGTCATGATTTTACAATAATGAAAATAAAAGTAAACAGCACTAATGATAATGTGTGTGATGGAAAACGAGGCGGCTGCGTTGCTAAGACAACTTGTGAGGAACGGAGTGCAAAAAGTAGATTTCCGTGAAATTTTGCATGCAGGGAGTATTTGCATCTTTTCTATTTAAAACAGTGGCAAGTTTAATATAATTTACTGGTTTTTATAACAGGAAATGTAAACTGCATGCCCCAAATCTGCGAGCTAATAAGTGACAGATCTGACCATGTAATTCTCATGAACATCCTTGTGACTACTCAGTTCTCTCTTTTGCCATAATACCAACTGTAAGATAGCTGAGAGAATAACTTCCTACTAGGTTTCCTGTAGAAACCTTTGGATATTCAAAAGCTATTGGAGTTATTTGGAAACAATAGAGTTTTATGTTTGGGGTTTTTTTAATTGCTACTGATATAAATATGTTTTGTTTCGTTCTGTAACCAGCCAAGAACTTTCAAGTCCATTGTATAAACTGGTTAGAAAGCTTCATGGATTATACAAAGTACATGAGGTAAAATATCGATTAAAAGATTGCGCCCAGTGAAGAACAGCCTTGCCTTTTCCATGTATAGGCCTGTGCCTCTGTACATCGGGTTCCTAAATACTTTGCCAAAGCGCCCAGCCTGCTGAATTAATCAAAATAGGAGCAACAGGGGAAGTTATTTAAAAGTAGAGTTACATACCAGTGGAAGACTTTTGCATGTAACAGGAGACAACAGGTGGCACTACCCATTCTATACTCAAAATCTGATCTTGCCTAACACCCCCAATTTCTTTTTTTTTCCAGTTTGAACTTACGGATATACAAATCAGGCTATTGCAGCACACACATCTCAAATGAGGGAGGCCTATTGCGATGGAAACATCTGGTTTCATTACACCAGGTAACACCTGCATGAAATTACATCTGTGCTGAAAGTCCTTTAACAGAATTTAGTAATTAAACTGAGGCAATCTAATCAAAGAGAGGCACGGAGAAGGTGATACATCAAGTTTCGTTCTCTGCCATGTAAATAAACTGCATTAGTATATTGGGTCTTTCAAGAAACAGTTAACATCAACAGCTTGCAACTGAATAGATTTCATGTTAAAAACAGCCTTCTATACTATATCCACAATATATATTCTGGTCTTCCAAGCAAATCTCCAGGGTGCTGTTTGGATTTATTGCACTTAATAGCATATTGTTTGGAGTGTACAATGTGTGGGTCCAACCGAGTTTTACTAGGATATTCTGTGGCCCAATTTCCTTTCAATACGTAGCTGTGTCCTTTTCAAATTTTGCTTTAAAGCCTTGCGCAGTCAACTGCTTCGGTGGAAAACCTTTGCTGTGTGCCTTGTCAACTGGTGTCTAAAATGTCAGGGCTAACCTTGACCTGAGCACCAGCGAGGAACTCCCTCAGTGCAGGGACACGCCAGGGGTCTCTGCAGGAGTTGGGGGTTTCTCTGCATGTTGTCACGGTGAACTGCACTGTGTCTGAGCCTGGAACTGCCTCAAAGTAGAGTTTCTGGCATCGATTTTTGGTTGTCGTGTGATTCTCACGAAAGAAGATGGTTTCCCCATCTTGGAGTAGGTTCTGTGTCAGCCCTACGTAGTGTGCAGACACTTCTGGCTTTGTTTGCATGAGATTTTACCATCTGGCAGGGTCACCTGGAAGGCATAAATAAAGCCATTGTTTCACTGATTCTGTCAGAGGCTGCGTATATTTTCCTTGTCAGAAAGTATAGAATAACAAATCCAGCAGAAATAAAAAAAAATTGCTACTACTCTTAGAAACTGATAAAAGACAGCAAGGTTAACACTCCTAGCTTTAGGATGAGTTCCAGCAATTCTTTATGGAGCTGACTGACATTTTTTCACATACTTTTTTTCCTCTGAAAGCTGACTTTTTGGCCATGGTAAAAAATTCACATGCAAAAGTTTCATCTTGGTAATAAATGCCCTTGCCAAGATTAGTAAGTTTTCCAGATCGTCCCTGGAGAAGGAATAGTCCTTGGAGCATAGCTGGAAGTCAAGGACTCATCTTGGAAACCAGCTTTTTGGTAGACTGTTTCCCTGTCTGCTTTTGAAGCAGCATGTTGCTAATCACCTGACCTTTGAACAAGTGCAACTTATTTGTTCGGGGCACTTTCATCCATGTTAATCCAGATGTGCCTTTTAAAACCATATTCCTCCTGTTGATTGATTGATGTTCTCAAAATCCCTTTCCACTTACATGCCCGCAAGGGTGGGCCACAGAGCAGTGTGGGATTTGGGTGAGCCATAAGGGAGAAGTAAGCTCCAGATCTGAAAGGTTGTCTTGTCAGAAGTAGTCTCCTGTTTGAAAGGGGAATGTTTTAAACAGGTTGCCTCTGCTGGTTGCTGCTTTGCTCTCTTGCTACAAGTTGAGAACCAGACAGATCTTTTCATGTAAGCTGTGTTTAGAGGTAGAGACTAGAGCCAGGAGCAAGTTGTAAATGTCCACTTGCCCTGGGGAACTCACCTCGTATCAAATTTGCTGTGCTTGTCCATTGTGCCTCCAACCCGTAGGATGCCTCTCTTGCACAAGCGCTTTCAACATGAGGCCATTTGATGCTTCAGTCCAAGAGCCGAGTGAGTGCATGGAATTGTGGTTCATGCAATACCCTGCAAAAGTCTTTCCTTCCTTCTCTAGCATCTGTAAATACAGTTGAGATAGTTTGCTGTTTACAAAGGCAAAAAAAAATGTTAAGAAAAAAATAGAAGGCAGTAGCAGTAAACTTTCTGCAAAGCTTTAGTCTACCAAAGATTTAAAGGATTGACATTTGCATTACATTTTTTCCCCACCCAGTCCTCCTCATTAGCTGGATATCTTTGTTCTCTAAATATTTACCACCTAAACAAAATTTACAGTTTAATTTGCTGCATAAAATCATTTATTGACTGATAAAGCTCATTACTAAGGCCTAGCCCAAGCTGTAGCCTGCCACGACAGTTTTAATTCTTGTAGCAGCAGGCTACTGCAAGAGAAAAACAATCCTGTCACGTTAACGGCAGGGGTCTAAATTATTCAAATACACTAAATCCTCCCGGAACAGTTCCCCTGCTCATAATTTGTCTTTTCTTGCCAACAATTAACTAGCAATATTCTAAGTTAACAATGCCAACTCTTTTGAAATCTCAAAGAAAATGGAAATACATACATGCAACAAAGGTTTTTAGAGAGGAAGCCATTAAAAGGCCAATGCTGGGAGACTTCTCAAGAATATAATCAGTTAAATGGACCCACTACTTTCTCTAGTTTAGGAAGAGTTTGCTGGATATTTGTGTGTGTGTACGTACAGATGGGTTTGATATTGAGTTTTGGTGTCAGGTGGCATAGATTTGTGGTTACTTACACCTGCTGATGGCCCATTCCATGGCACTCCTATGGCTGATGTTTGACAGTGCTATTGAACTGAGAGAAGGAGTGTCGTTTTCCGTCTCCTCGCTTTCATCAGAGCTTTTGCTGTCTTCATGATTATGAATTATTAGAAAAATTACAATACTAAGTGCGACATACTGGGACAAAACGATGTAAGATGCTATGAATACAGTGAAGACTGAGAGATATAGGTGGAGGTTGTTGATACAGATCATCTTGCAGAAGCTAGAGATCTGAATCTGTCCCAGCTAGGCATCTCAGAGCTTTCTTTCCAAGTCAGCCCAGTGAATTTGGGCTGCCAGGTGGTCTTGATACAAATCTCTAATTAGAACAACTGGCAACGTCAAGGAAAACTGAGGCTGTGTCATCTGCTTTGATTGTTGGCCCGCTGCTCAGTTTGGTTTCAGTTTTCTGGATGTTGCAGAATATGGACTTGGTGTTTTCATAATTTGTGCTTTGTTACCAGCTCTATTAGGTGATGGACCCTGTCCTGCATCCATGAATAGCCACACATATACACAGGAACACTGAGCAAAGAGGAGTTTGAGATCACTCCAGTGATAATGAGTAGGAGCTATAATTTCTTGTAAGGGACAAACAGTTTCATTCTACAGAGGACAATCCAATTCAGGTTTGTCCTTCTGTATGTGTGACAACCGCAGCCCATATATCACAGTCAGTGATGGGCAATAGTAAAGTCTTTAGCATTCTGATGTCTCATATAAATATTGCTTCTACGTAGCGCTTTACCCTGTTGCAGAACCATAAGTCCATATTTCCCTTGTCCCATTCATTTTCTCCCTTCAATTTTTGTGGCAGTTCCAGTGCAGAATAGCTTCTTGTGCAAGCCTTCAAAGTAAAAATGATGGCTCCAATTTGTGACCAAATAGCTTTGACATTGTCTGTACGTTTGCTTGAGTTTATAAAAGACTTGGGTTTTCTTATTTAATCCTTTGATGTTAGAGCAGTCTGAAAAATCAGTAATTCTTTCTGGTGTGCCCTTAGTGACAATTTTAAGTCTCCCATGAAATTCTTAGTTTTTAAACTTATAATGTGTCTTTTTATCCCTTCCTATAGCATACAGAGCACTTTAATGCTGGGAAATCTTAGATCTCTGAAAATGTGCATAAAGACAGGATGCAGTTAAAATATATATAAAAAATATTCAAGATTGTGCATTACTTGCTACTCATCTATATCAGCATTTCGCAAAGTGTGGTCCATAGTTCCTCTGATGATAAACTGCAAAATGACTGAAATTTCCCCTCATTTCCATTTACTTCTAAAGATATCTGTGTTTCTAGTCCACTCCCTGGGTGGTGGTTGAGTGGGCAGTAGTACCTGCTGGAACTCATATGTCTGTATTTGATCTAGTATCTATAGTAAGGAATGTATGTGCTGCAGGAACAGAGGGGTACTACAGAATATTAGGTATATGGTTTTTAAGTAGCCATAACCTTTCCTATTCATATGCCCATAAAAGCGGAGCTGGACTTTGGCATTCATGCTCTAAAAGCATGTGCTCTATTGCTGAAGATAAAAGGGAATTATCAGCAGGACCGAGGCTCCTACCCAGTTTGCACTGGCAACGTCAGGACTGATGTCCATGATACATGCTCACGTGTGTGCTCTCCCAGTGTGCTGTATGCACTGAGATTCAGCCCGGGTACCTGAGAGCCGTGAATGTGACTGTTCGTTGTGCTGATTTGCCCTGGAAGCTATGGGCAATGTTAGATGTGCATTTATATTACACACTTCTTCCACGCTTGCAGTGTCTTCCTACGTTCTGCTGACATGCTGCTATTGCAGCTAAAGCCATTCTTTGTGTTTTAAACACAGCTGTGATGCATAATACATTGCAAACTGTTTTTTTCAAGTGAAGGTAATTTTAAAGCATCACCTTCCTCTCATAGGAGTTATCCATATTCATGGAAGATTACTTGTCATCTTTGCCTGTTTACATTACTTACGTGCTGTATATTTGATGGGTTTCTCATTTCACCTTTCTGGAATACATGTGGTGGCATCTCTTTCTCCTCTAACAGTTTTGCAGTAAAGACTGAGGAGACCTGAGGTATCTCTGAAACCAGGTGCCTTGTTCAAACATGTTAGGTCGAGTTTTATTCGAAGACATTGTATGCAGAATTTCTGATGAAAGTACGCTGGGATAGCTTGCATGTAGATCCCAGCTTCTAACTTCCTATCTCCTTAATTTCTCTTTCTATAGGATCTCAGTCATTTTCTTGTATTTATTTCTGTTCTACTATCTCAGACCTCGGGGCAGTCACCAGACTCTTTACTTTGTCCCTGGATGAAAACAAGCATCTGTATCACGTGCATCTGAGTGCTTCACCTGTGCAGTGTCACTGAACTCCACCGTGTTTGGAATTGATGGATCGGATTCTCGCTGGTATGAATCAATGCGACCGCAGCGAGTTCAGTAGAGCTAGGCTGATTTACACCACCTTGAAGACCTGGTGATGCAACCCCAGATCAGTCATTTTGGGCTCCCTTTGACCGTCTGCCCTGGTTGTCGTAGGCTGGAACGAAGCCGTGGGGAGCTTGACCTGTGCTTGTTTATTCCAAATGTGCCCACAACTGCAATAAAACCGCGCTGCTCTGAACGCGCTGTTCCAGCTCCTCTGTGTGTATGAGGCTTGGAGACTGGAGTTGGTTAATTGTGGCAAATGTGGTTTTCTGGGACATCTAAGGGTTATGTCACTTTTCTAAAAATCTCTTTGATCTTGAATCAAAAGAAGGGGGTGGGTTTTTAACATCGTATTAACTGTGTGGCTTTTACAAATTAAAAACCTACTTGAAATTGGTTATACAATATGTGCTTGTGTTTCTCTAAGACTGATGAGACCACCTTTGACTCTAAGCTGCTTTTTCTAGCAGATCATCAGGAAAATTCTGGTTAGAAACAGTTAGGAAAAGCTAGAGGGAGCTTTTGAAATAAGAACTGTGCTTTTCTCTGTATTTTGCAAGCCAAGGCTTTAATTTATAATAAGCACAATAAGGGCAGAAATGAAGCAGCTAGTGTGCTGTCTCATGTCAGTAAGCAAAGAAGTCGAAAGAAACACATTTTTATTCTGTCCTTGTCACTAAAATAATCCCAGTCTTAAGTAGTTAGTATCTAGGGTCCTGAATTATATCCCACTGATTTGGCTAGAATCTTGGAATTTACTGAACTTTTGATTAAACTGGCTGTCTCTTATTACCTTGTAGCTCTCTGTATTTATATAATCTCAGGACTTTTTTCTTAATTGTTTGCACTTTATACACTCATTTATTTATGTGTGCTGTGAGCCGAGACCATGTGGTTGAGAAGGTTTTTAAAGTAATGGAGCCTTTCTTGTAGATCTGATAGACTGAAATACAGGAAATGTAAGCCTGTTGAATACTACTCTTGCCAGATTTCTCTGTAGATTCCTTCGGAGTAGCCTGTGGACCTCAAAAGGTCTCTGACATATAAGCTGAAAACTACTTGTCTAATTTATGCAATGGATTTTGCATTTTGTAGCTAATGGGTGAAATGTCTAAAAAGTTTGTCTCTATCCTGTTTGAAAATCAGGTTTTGTAGCTCTAGTACCTGATAAAACAGGCATGAAATAGAGTCTGTGTTGCCCAAATGATGTTTTTAGTGTCATAATTTTATGGTAGCAAGAGTAAAGACAGTGATGAATTCCTGTTTTCTGGAAAAACGTGTTGGATATTTCAAGTAGTTTGACAAATTTATCAGAGTTTTGAAAAAAGGAAAAAGTAAGTAAGCTTTCCTTGAACAATAATATTTATCACTGTCCCTATTGTCTGGATGAAACTAAAGAAAAAGCATTGGTGGTAGCCAGCTTTATTTAATTCTTTTTGGTGGAAGAAATGAGATTTCTTATTGTGTATATTCATATGATAATATGCTGGTCTATTCTAGGCATAACTGATCATCACTGTTTGTGGGTAGGTTACTTGCCGAAAGACCTGCATACAGGAAAGACATTCAAATACTATCACTTTATTTTATTTGGTTTCCTTGTAGATACTGTTTTCACAACCACTGTGTATATTGAATTTCTCTTATGTACATAGAGTCATAGAATCACAGAATACCAGGTTGGAAGGGACCTCAATGATCATATACATGAGAGAAAGATTATATTTTTCCAAAGCAGTCAGTTCTTTAGTACAATCAATTTTTGGAGGAATAACTAAAAACAGTTTTAAGGGACCATATTTTCAGGGGGATAAACCCCCTAACTTTGGAAAAAAGCTCCATCTCTTCATCAGATCTCTGGTTTAGCCACCCGGAATCACTTGTTGGCAATGGCAAATTTAAGCCAGAAGCAGCTGAGTTAAACAAACAAAAGTTCAGAAACCAGTGGCAACGGGTATCTTCGGAAGGCTTTTGAAAGTGTGACTGTTTATTTTAATAGCTAAGCAAGAACCATTTTGAAAACCTGCCTGGTACTTTGCTCCATTTGCTAATGTGGGAAAGTAGACGACCTGGCTCTGCACCACTCCTAATGCCAAAAGCCTCCTGGTCTTCCACAGCTTGGGATCTGCAGGCACAAAGTAGTGTTGAGATAAATGCCCGAGAGCAATTGCCATGATCTCATTTTGTCTCTGTTCGTATGACATACACTTGTTGGCTCCTGAAAGCCTGTTTGACTCAAGGCTACTGTATACATCTCATTTCTTCATGTGAGCTTTTAAAAGGCTCATCTGATAAGGGCTGAGTAGCTTATGTGCACTTGTGCTTTACAACACCTAAAGCTTAATTCTCTCTGTCCTAAAAGGAACTTTTCTGCCGCTTAGTTCAAATGATCCTTTGCGAGGAAGTTGGTCTTCTGTTCCTATTATTAAATACGCGTGATTCTTTGGGGGCACATCACAGAGGTTTGAGTTTTTCTTGGGTTGAATTCTGCCCTTGGATACAAATGTACAATTCCCAGAGTGATCTGCAGAGAATTAATCTGTCATTAGCAATATTGGGTGTAGTGCGTCTAATTCCCATGCACCACCCTGAAAATTTCCACCACCTCCACAAATGGAAAAGAAAAAGAGGACTATTCCATTTATTCTTTTTTATATGTAAATGAGACTTAAAATAATTGTTTGATAATGACATGGGGTTTTTTGTTGTTGTTTGGAAATATCTCTTGACAATAATTTATCCTGCAATTATTGTTGCTTAGTCCTATCCTTATAATTAAGGCCAAGAAAGTGTTGTTCATCACCTCATTAAATGTTTTCTCTTTCAGGATGCCTGACTCTCTTTAACACAGCCAAGAGCTGATAAAGCCACTTGTATGCAGAGCTGGCTGCCTGCAGATCTTTGATCTTTTTTTTCCTCTTCTTCAAGAATATGACTTTGTGAAGTAGTTGGTGCTGCAGTTTCAGTTTGTTGTTTTAAACAGTTCAGTTGCTATAAATACCCATTCACTTTGATTTTCAATTGCCCTTGTAAGACAATTGTTTTTTTGTTGAATTCCCACTGAATAGATAGCCCGCCTGCCTTTTTCTTTTTTAAATGTGATTAAAATATAACCCTCTTTTCCACAGCTTTTCCACAGCTCGCTTCTTCCTGAAAGGGAAAAAATTCAGACCTAACCAACACTAACGACTGAAGAAATCTTTGCACTTGTGTTATGCCTTTCCCTTGGTTTTAATGATGGGAAACAGGGTGAGGGAAGTGTCCTGACTGAGGCCATGCAGGAAATCAGAAACGTCTTTTAGACCTTTGTTGGAATTATTTGACAGAAATTTCACTTCGTTCTGTTGTACTTTTCCTCCTTTATGCATTTTTTGCATTGAAAATAGACTAGTTCTGAAAAAATCTATTTCTAGAACCTTTTCCGTTGTCTCAGGTATCAGTGGCCATGCTCCTGCAGAGGTTCATCCCCCTGTGGATACCTTTGTGCACCTTGAATCCTCTGTCATCACTGAGGCTATGGTTGTGGAAACCTTAGCTAAGGGTTGAGGAAGGGAGATATTAGATATTTTTAAAACTCAGGTACCTTGAAAGTCCTTATGACCTTCCATCCCCAAAAGAAGCTCTCAAATGTGTATCTAATATAGTAATTCACATATTTCCAAGCTCTATCAATTATATTTTCAATAGTATCATGTCTTCAGATGAATGAGTTCTTTGCTCTTTCAGGGCTAGAGATGATTCACAAAATAAAAACCATCATGAAACTCTCCGCAGAAGACAAGAAGGGCACGTCCTCTTTTGTTTCATCCCTTACCTGGTGGCTTTCATTCTGGAGCTCCTCTTTGTCCCTTTCTCCACAGCTTCTCCCAGATGGAGCAAAGACCTTTACAAGTTTGAGGGATGTACAAGTAAAATGACCTGAATTAGGAAAAGGCCAAATCTTCACAGTTGTGCGAACATCCTGTTTGTGAATAGAGACAGAGAAGCCCTGAACGCATGCCACATAAGATGTGTGTATATATAAATGTGTGAGGGGAACGAAGTGCCCTCCTCTGGGACATTTCCACTTCTAGACAGTTTAATAACAGAAGCTGAGATTACTCCTTACACCTCTGCTCCAGCTTATCCCATGGTAAGATAAAGTAGCAGGCAGTGAATTAATAAACCCATGGTGCTTCAAATATATTTGTTCTAGGCTGGCTTTTTTTTTCATTAGGGAAGTGCCAGTGTAATACATCAGCAGTCATTTATTGAGAATTATTCAGTGCTTTGAATAACTTTTGCCTGCCTCATTAAAATTGCCTATCAATGACCAAGGATACAAAGCCAGCAGCACAGGTTTAAGACCATGAGTCATCCTTCAGTTTTACAGGGGCTTCTCACCCACTGAAAGTTCACTTTCTGGTTCAGGGATTTTGATGAATTAGGGCCTAATAGCTGGGTGGAGCGGAGGGATTATTTTGGTAGCGATGAGTGCAGGTAGGGAAGCTCCTGAAACCAAAAGGAATGGCAGGCATTCCTGTGCTAAGCCACTTAACTGATTAAAATGACCCAGTGATTCATTTAAATAAGACATTACTCTTACTTGCTCAGGCTTGAAGTGCCTAGTAGTAGTTGATCTTGGCTATTTGTTTAATCTAATATAAGTGAATTTCAGTGTTAGCGCAGACAGCTGTGTTTCTACCTGAAAGACTGTTGTTTAAAATAAGAGTTAAAATAAAACCCTGTAGCTTTCCTTCTTATGTGGAGTAGTCCTCAAGTAGAGAAGGTTTAGAAGTTTCTTCTGCTTTAATAAAATGCAGACTTGGTGGCAGGGAATGAAATGAGATAGCGGTGAATAAAAGAGAGGTCACTTGTTTTGTGCTGCAGGATGGGAGTGCTCTTACATCAGCCACTTGTGTTCCCACGAGAGGTTTGTGTTCACACAGTCTTCTCATGGTCCTGGTGTGTGCTCTCCTGTACAATTAAGAGCAACATCTTCTGCATTCATGCAGCAGTTGGAGATGGTCAAGGAGGAAAAGTCTGTGGGGAATTATTATTAAATATGAAGTCACCACTTCCAGGCCAGGAAGGCAGAGGGTGGAGAAGGCTCTGTGGAGGTATCAGCAGCTGCCTTCCCTGGACTCCTTCTGGGTGCCACTGCTGCACCTGGGGTACAGCGTCACAGGGACCTTTGGTTTTGTGTGGCCGTTCGTATGCCCGTGACTTCCAATCTAAGATTAGGTCATTTAGCTGTGCTGCTCTGGAACACAAAATAGTGAAAATACAACTCGGGATAAAGTCCCAGGGGGAGAAAAAGTCCCCAGAGACTGTTCAGAGTAAGGCAGACTTTTGCCATCTCAGCTGCCTGGTGTGATGTTCCAACCTGGAGGGAAGCAAACGGAAGACAAATGCTCTTCCAGACACTGAAGAGTACAAGTGACAGGGCAAACAGCAGGACATTGGTGGGACCCAGAGAAGTAGCAGGAAACACTGTCGTCATTTCTTACCATGACACGTCTCAGGCAAATGGAACTGCCCTGTGGAGAAGCAGTGAGGCTGTACCAGCAGGAATTCGTGCATAAGAAGCTATGTCAGGACGGATGGGGGAAAAGCAATGGCTGCACAAAGATAACTACCCGGGAAACAGAATTAAACCAAAGGCTGTAACTGTAGGAAGCAGGAAGGTTTAATCCTCAGAGAGAAATTGTTGATCAGTTGACCCAAAGCTGGGTGTATAACTCCTTGTGAAGTGAAGGAAACACTCACTGTAATGAAATAAAAACTAAACCTCTCTTTTGGATGTTCCAGGGCCTCAACTGGTGAAATGCTTTAGCCTCCTGACAAAAATTCAGCTAGTCATGTGTATTCAGGTCTGACCTAGTTTCGCGCTGGGTGACACAGAAACCAATGGCCCACTTGAAAGCAGACGTTTGCTGCTTAGCTCCAAACCTCATGGCTAATTTCATGGTGTCAACAAGTGAAGAAATTGGATGCTCCCATTTCAGGAAACAGCCTCTAATAGCTGAGGCCGAGAGTGACTTAGGCAGTTGTGCAGTGTTGATCTGGTCCCATAGACATCAGTGATCCACATGCTGCCACTTAGCTCATTGCGGTATCCTCTGTCCCAGAAACTCCCTGAACTATACAAATGAAAGGCTCTTCCAAATCATTGACTGGAGATCCTGTCTAATTATGTACCTTTTATAATGTGCAGCTGGCCAGCCTTGCTTTTATCACTAAAGCCTCTTAAACAAGTAGCTGGTGCTGCACGTCCATGTGTTTCAGTGGCATACAAATCCTCTGGAACTCATGAGAGCAGCTTAGTGGTGGCTACCTGGCAGCATAAATCTCTCAGACATTAGTTAAGAACCACTCCAGAACAGAGTGGTGAGTTCCAGATGCTCAAGTGCACCTTGTCATGGATGTATTGTGCACATAGAAATGGGATTGTGCTCCTAAGAATCCTCTTTTTGTCAGCTCATGTGGTCTACACCTGGACTTTGTTGGCAAGGCAGCCTGCTGCAGCTTCAGCTATGAAGTTGCACAGGAACAGATCTCAGCTCTCACTTTGCTGTTTGCTCGCATGAATGTGTGCGGGGTACTTTTTGTTTCTTAGGTTGGGAAACCTGAATGTTTCCTGATGAATTAATCTATTACATGAACAATCAGTTTCTTGATTCTTCTTAAAATTTCTTTTTACGTGTTTAAATTAATAGGTATGGGATAGGAAAAAGCAGAACTTTTTTCAAGATTTGGTTTTACTGGCCGAAACCAAGCTAAATGTGGGAAATAGGGTAAAATTTGAAACATTGCCTTGGGACATTAAAATTGAAATTTAGGGACTTGAGATCCTCAGACCGTATTCAGGTTGTTCAGATTACTGGGCAAGGGATTGTTCAACACCATCATTTGTGGCCTGTCTGTTTGAAGACAAAAGTAACCCTCATGTTTACTATTTTTTCATCTAGCATTTGTTGGCTTTCTGGTCTGCAGGCTCTGACATAAGAGCTGGTAGAATGGTCTGGCTTTTTTTCCATAATCATTTGTTCTCAGGTGATGGCATTAAAATTGGCTTCTGGTTTGGCCTGTGTCTGTTGTACACCATGATTAATAGGTTAGCTCAGGAAGCACAACTGGAAAAGCCATTTCTAGCTATTGAGCAACACGGCACTTCCATATCCCATATCTGTGAGGGCTAGGCTTCGGCAATCTGTCCTAACAGGGGAATATTGTGTAATGAATGTGATGCTGGACATTGGAATGGCACATGTGCTTCTGTAATAAAATCAGGTAGTGTCTTAATCTAACCTCCACGAAGCCATGAAAGCAAATGGGAAATGTTTAGCATTTTAACTCCTTTTTATATTAAGATCTTGGTTCTATGGGTATATTAATAGCCAAAAATGTACCTTGTATTTGGATTCTGGTTCACATTTGTCTAAACTGGTAATTTCCCCTAGAAGTAAAAGTTGCTATCCAGAGTCAAGCAGTTGCCCTTTGACCATCAGTTAAGCAAATCTTTTGTGGGCCTGATTGCCATCTTGCCTAAATCGGTTGTACATAACCTTTGCTTCAGTTATGTTACTCCTAACTTATCTCAGTAGAACTGAGAAGAGGATGTGTCCTGCTTCTGTGGTGACCAAGACCTACCTGGGAGATGGGCATGATGTATTTTCTAGGAATTTTTTACTGTGGTAAACAATGGCTTAGATTTAGTTCATTGAACCATGATGGAGCAGGGCGAAGCTGTATGCATTTCTCACTCTGAGAGATACCTTTCCATACTGATCTTTAGTTTCAAGTATGACATTTTAAGCTTTTGAGCAATTTTGATTTCAGTAAAATGGATTGTTGCCAAATGGGCCTTTTTCATGTTAAATTTTCACTGCTTTAAGTTTTTCACTGCTTGATCCTACATTCATTGAAGACAAGTAAGGCTCCCATTGATTTTCATGGTGCAGGGTCAAGGCCTTATATATGGCTGGAGTAAACAAATTTGGTTTTCCTTTCAGGTATGTGCATGACTGATTCCTTGGTTATCAGACATGAGCATTTTCAAAGTCTTCTCTCTCTCAGATTAGTACAGCTGAGGACGTATTTGCCAAGGTCCTGTTTTGAAGTGAGTTTGCTAGTATGGGTGGAGGCAAGACTAAATTTCCAGGCCAATTGGTGATTTCTGTGGAAAATGCCATTGTGAAAAATATATATGGGTTGTAGGGATGCTGATCTCTTATGAATCACTGGTGTCTCACCAACTCATTTTATTTAAACCATTGACGATTAATAAAAGAGTTGAGGCTTTCAGTTGCGATCACTGTGGACTGCACTGGAGCCAAAATTCTGGTGGCAAGATTCCTGAGCTAACTGGTTTCCACTTTCAAGTTAAATTTTAAAAAACCATTATGATGATTAATCCTGGCTAATTATTGTTGTCATGAACACTAAACCAAGTGTGGGGCCTCCAGACTGTCTCATGTCATGCTGCCTCATTGATTATTTTGTTCCCTCCTTGAAATATGTTGTTCTGGGAACAGTAGGAGACTATAGCCTTCATGACGTGTCCTCAAGTGCTCCTGGAGTTAAACATCAATTTCTATTTAGATTCGGTGAAAAAAATAAAAACAGAAGGTCCAAAAAGAGAATAAACATAATCATCTAGGATTCCAAAGTCTGGATCCCATGGTGCTTGTGGCTTACATAGTTTATGGATTGTAGCATACATGGGGGAGAAAAACAGGTCAAATATTTCTTTCACCTCTCAGTGCTCAACCAGCGTAACCCATGTTAATCCTGCTGCTCTCAGAGCCGTGTACCTTAATTATACTTCTGTTATGTAAAGTGTGCTGGAAAAGGCTCAAGCTGAAGTCAGAGTTTGCTTTTCCTGACTCGGCCAAAGGAGATGCTGCGGTGGAGGATGGGCCATTACTTCAGCTGCAGAGATAGCCTCCAAAAGCCCCAGAAAGAACAAATGAGCCCAGCTTTCACATAACGCACAGCCATTATCCTAATGGACTAATTCTTTATGATGACTTGGTATTGAAACAGTATTCTTTTCTCAGTTCTCTCTTTTTTTTTTTTTTCTCCCCTCCTCCTCCTCATCCTTATACCTTTCTGGATTTCTTCTGACCCTCCCTCTGTAATTATCAGGTATTAGCACTTGGTGTCAGACATTGCTTCTGCTCATAGTCAGCCACCCTTCCATTTTATTTGTATTGCCAATGCTGTGTGCAGTTGACTCTGGAACATGGTTGTCTACAGCTTCACAGCACTGCTGGCACACATAACTGAGAGTTTTGCTGCAATTAAAGTTGATTTTAAAAATCAGGAGGGAAGGAGGTGAGGCACCATTCCCCCAGCTGTGTCTGGAGCAGGTAGTTCATTCTTGAGAGAGCCTGATGGCTGCAGGAGAGCTGCATCTCCTAGGGGTGTTGGGTGTTGGTGTAATCAGAAGGGCTAAAATTGTATATTAGCTGGTGGAATTTGATCTTCAACATGTAGGGGCAGATTTTATCTGTGGCACACCAAGGAGTATGCCTGTCAGATTTGCATGACAATATTCCATTGCCTGGGAAATGTGTAGGACATGGATTGAAATACAGCCTTGGGGAAACAGCAGTTTTGTCCAGAGAAATGAAGAGATATTAATTTTGTATAATTGCATGGATCTTTAGTAGGTGCAACTCTGGAACAGGAGCCAGTGTTTTCTTTGTTAGGTCCTGTCAGTGATGGCAAATCAATCACAGTGCACAAACTTGAATTTCAGCTGGTAGATCCAGTCTCCATTGCACCTGTGCTGTTCCTTCCTCATGCCAAATAGAACATGGCACATTAGGGTTCTGTTTCTTAAAAGTAAGCATAAAAGATGATACACTTAAGTAAAAAATGAAATTTCAGGAAATATGAACCTGCAGTTTATAATAATAACTTAGGTGCATATGCTTTCCAAATTAAACGTTTGTTTGTCCTCTGGGACACCTGTAAAGTAGGTAGACAGCAGAGGTATATGCCTGCTAGTCTTCCATTGGAAAAAATGGGTGGAAATTCAAGCCTGTTACTTAACAGGGTGGCTGGTGCTGCAGGGCATCTTTATTAGTCTGCTACTAATGGGAGCAGTGATGGGAACCGGGGCGGGAAAATGCGTTTCTCTGACTAAGTGAAAGATGTAACCTCAACTTTCATATATGGATTATTATAGTGAAGCTATTAGCTATTTGTCATTACCCAAATAAGTATTTAGCTGATCAGCGAAAAATATTTAAATCGTCATGGTGTGAAAACATCTGAAAAAAATTATGCCTAAAACCTAAAATGTTTTTCTCTGGACAGCAGATGCTAGGCAGGTACCGTTTGGGAAGAGTAAATTTTCTTCTACATGGTTTTCATGAGAAAGTTGCTGTTCCCAATTCTTCTTGCTACTCAGCTCTTTCATCATTAGGATACTTCCCTACAGACAGAGCAGCACATCCTTTGAGCAGAGTCTGTGGCTAAATGCCTGACCTTTTCCCTTCAGCACCCAGCTACAGAGCTGGTGGCCATTCCCAGAGGTTTGCATCTTACCATGATCATCCTCCATGGGCCCGGGGCCTAGACTAGTCAGTGTTCAACCAGATTACTTCACCCTACAGTGGTACCAGGTAGCCCTAAGTGGCTGTACCGAGAGAGATGCTGAATTGCCCCGAAGAGATGCCTGCCTTCTTTCTCTCGTTTCCCTAAGCAGCACAGCCGATACACCGTGAGATACGGGCTCTGCTGCTCCCAGCTAAATTGTGCGGGGCGAATGAGACACATGCCATATGGCTTTAAGAAATCACTCTGCGTTGCCTTGAAGGGTGTTACCTGTTGCTGCTTAACGAGTGTTTGTTTCTTTTCAACACTAATCTCTCACAAAATATTTGACTTAAAAACCTTGGAGGCTAGCAGAACAGATAGAAACTGGCAGAGCCAGCTCAGGGCAGGCTTTGCAGCTGCCCTTTTCTAGGGAAAGGGGGCATGAGAAAAAGCTGCTTCTGGGAAGACACGCAATAGCGTATTACTTCACTTCTCTCTGGAACACCTCCTCCTGAATTCAGAGTCTATTCCAGCTCCGTGTGCTATAGTCTAAAGGGAAGGAGGAAGCCCCGTAAGTTATTCCTTTGCAGTAGTTTTCTTTGCTCTCCCAGGGTTACGTGGTGTTGGATTCCCAGTTGGGTAGGTACAGCTTGTCAAACCCACAGTGAAAACAGGAACAGAGGATCTGCCTAGCCCCCAGACCAGCCCTGCCCGTACCTCATGGCAGCTCTTGTTGCCGAACTGTGAAGCTTGAAGATGTTTGACCATCCCCTCCCTGTGCCTTTGCCCTCCAGCGTCCCCCAAACTGTTGACCCCCTGCAGCAGCTTACGTCCTTTCTGCTGCTGCTTCTGCACGGGCCAGCCTCCTCCACCACCAACTTCATCTTCTCTTCTGTTGGCCTCCTACGTCTTCTTCTTGTAACGACTTCAAAACCCTCCTCATATCTGATTTCTGCCTCTGACTGTCTTCTCACCGCCTCCTCTGTCTCCATGTCTTTACGTATGATTCAACTATATTTCAGTCCCGTGATCTAGCAAAATGGACAGATGAGGGTACCGAAGAGCTTGTAACGTGGCTCTGCACTAATCTTAGGTTTTCCCTGTCTTTGCTCCTTTGTTCATGGTTACCCCTTACTGTGCTCCTGCCATTTCTAACACAGATGATAAATTAGGACAGTGGGGACTGTAAAAGATAAGGTAATAATAGAAATGAAATACCAGGCCAGGTCTTTAGCTGGAGTAAATCAGCGGCTGATCTAAACCAGCTGGGGATTTGGCCCACTCTAAAATGAAACTGTAGGATAGGAAGAATCCATATAATTATTCCCCAAAGAGCACTTTTGTCATGATGCCAGACTGATGTTTCTATTCTTGTTTTTAAAATGATGTATTTTAGAAAGTGATTGTCTCACTATTGCCCACCTGTGGTCACAATATTGGTTCTTTCAAAAGTGAACATGCCAAGTCCTTCAGGCACTCAGCGGTGGCTCTTAAAATGGCTCCCTTCAGCACCTGGACTTTCTCTTAAAAACTGGTAATCCAAAAAGAAACAAGGCTCACATTAGTTTCACTGCCTAGGTCTCGGTGGCGGCAGAGCGCTGTACCTCAGAGTCTCACGATCAAATTCTGCCTTAAATTCCAGTTTGTGGGTTTGAGTTACTTACCTATCTGCAAACTCACTTCAGTTTTATTTTGAACTGTTACTGCTAGAAAGGGCTCGTTGCAGAGATTTGCAAAGGTTTTATGTTATGGGGCCTAAGCAGTCTATCCCATAGCCAGTATGAAAGTACCATCTGTGATACGCTCGGTTCGTGGCTGTGGTCCTGTGGTGGGAAGATGTATGGATTTTGTTCATGTGATGTGTATGTGTGCACCCAACAGGTAACATTCGAGATGGGGATTCCCTATGTTTTTTGCAATTTGGTGGAAGATATCAGGTCACCCACTTCCTTTTTCAGGAAACATAGCATTTATAATTATATCCAATATCATCTCACTTCAGATTATTTCTGGTTTTACTACCTTGCATAACCAGGCAAGGAATGAAGCTGAAAGCTCGTCTCCAGAGTGCTATGATAGCTGAGTTTTCTAGATGGCAGTCTGAAGTCTCCTATTGCTTGTGAACTCTATCGAAGTGTAAACCAAGGAGATGGTCTTTACCAATCATTAACAACAAGGCTGGCACAAAGGGCTAAGTCTGGTAATTGTACTTAAAAAAAAATAAATTAACAACTCTCACTGTAGGCTCGGTTCAGCCTCACCAGCATTGACATGTCCTTTCTTGCACGCAGCAACGAAAATAGACCCAAGTACTGAAGGAGAGAAAAAAAAAAGAAATAAAAGAAAACCCAATTTGTTCCCTATTAAGCTGCTGAAAAGCTTAAACCCATTTCTATTCCAGTTAGTAGCTAAGTGAAAATGTAACTGCTTTATATATTTCACTAGAATTAAACTTAAACCTACAGAATTAGGTTTATTAATTTCTGTCAGTGCTCAATGGGGAAATAAGAGTGCCCATTCATTAAGGATACACAATTACTGCAGACAAAAATGAAGCACAGTGCTATTAACCATAATAAAAATGTTGAACACTGTGGAAATTTTCATTAAATAGAATCTATTCCTTATATGACTCCACTTAATCCTTTCTGTCTTTTTTTTTCCCTTTGTGTTCTCCAACTCATTTTATTTTATTACTTAGCTTTTATGTATGTTTCTTAATGTAATTATGATTAAATATTTTTTGGTAGTAAACAGTATTATTTCATTAAAAAAAATCTGTCCCCACACTTACTTCAGTGAAAAGTAGTTTTTGGAAAACAGTACAAACATTAAGTAGAATTTCATTATTATTTGAGCTCATGAACATGAAAGAGAAACCTACAGCAAATACGAAAGAAAACTGTATCAGCCCATCCACTAAAATGTAGGTGACTTTGTGGGGCAGATCCGTAGGTGGAGTACGCTGGTGGACCAGAATAAATCCACTGAAAACAACTGAAAATCAAAATGGTGGTTATGTCAGAAAACAAATAAATATTCTAGAAAGACTGAATGTGTTTAGGCTTTGCTAAAAACATTTAAGTCAAAATAATTATTTATGAAGAAAATATTCTCAGATTTTCAGAATCTTCACATAGCACTTTGGGAAGTCACGGATCCCCCATGTAGACTCTGAATTCTTTATAACAAACTATATGTCATCTGAGGGACACAGCTTTAATTGCTTGAGAAGGATCATCAGTTAGTCACTGTGATATGGATTAGCTGATGAGTTCGGCTCATGAAACTCTATTGAAGCCAATGGGATTATGATCATTTCCAATAAATAAAGGCTTATCTCCAGATGAGTTAAAAATGAATGTGACAGTGCCTGGTTCAGTGGATGACCTGTATTTCTTGCATAGAAGTAAATGAATAATAAATAACTATGCCCTGTTGGTCAAAGATATTTATTTAACCTGAGGGCTACATTATTAAAGACCTCCTTAGGAATGTCAAAGAGGATTTTGCTCATGTTCTCGTACTCCAGGGTCCTGGGCAGTTTTCAGATTGTCAGTGCTGGACCCACAACTCCAGCGTATTGATTAGTAAAGCTGTAGGCTTGGGGAGTATAAACCACAGAGACACTTGGTCCGGTGGGGCCTGGGGAAGAAGGGATGAGGTGACCCTCGATGTTCATATTAGGCAAAGGAGATGCTGGATTTGAGGGCTCCAGGTTGAACTTTTACTTTGGATGGCAGGAATCATTACAAGAACTCACTAAAATCACACTCAGCACTGTCAATATTTTGGGTTTCAGAGCCGGGCTCCGGAAGTTGAGAGGCTACTCTCTAGAGCAGCTGGGCCTTCGTTTTGTCTGGGATCATTTAAATGAGATGTCCTGATCAATTAAGGGGATGGACAGGAAACTATGTGACTCTATTTGAGCTATGTGGGGCAAGTTACCTCAGTCCAGCCAGAAGCATGGACCTTCTGGGGTGAGACTTCTGCTCTTCTGTTGGTGCTGACAGGTCTCAGTGAGGAATTGTAGCTGGCTCACTGTAATTTGTTGTTTGTACCGTTCGGTGGATGCAACCTAATAAAAGCATGAAAGATTTTTGACCAACTAGCTGATTTATAGGGACAAATGACTCTTGTGCTCACAAATAAGGTGGTCTGAATGCTGCCATTTGCACTTATGAAGGATTGTATCAAAAGCCTTTTCAGAGTTGGTCAGATAGGTTATTTATAGATCTTTTTCTTGGATGACCTGATTGATGATATGCAGATGGTCAAGGGGGCATTAGCTTATTCTAAAGCCTTATTGTGTCCAGAGCTGTTTGAAGTCTAGTTGCTTATTTCTCTCTATTAATAGCACCTTTGAATTTGGGCCTTGGTTGCAGGCTTGAATGTTCTGGTAGCTTCTGTTTCTTTATCCCATCTCACCAGGGAGCTGAATGGGACACTTGTTTGACTTTCTGGCATGTAAAAACTGGAAAAAAAGGCACCCTGAGGTAGAAAAGATGGGAAACCGCCGTATCTATCCACCTCCACATCCACCAATAACAGAGCACAAAACTCTATTTCCATTATTCAGTCCTGTATTGCTGCTGTAGGACTCGTTTCCACGTTGGGATGTCCTCTGCAATTGCAGCTCTGAATCAGAGAGAAATTGCCATGACCTTTCTAGTTCTTGGATTTAATAATGGAAGAATTGAGGTGTGGAAACGTATAGATGGATTACAGCCAAAATAGACTGTTTTCTGAAGAGACCTAGGCTACTTAGCATTCAATAAACAGCTTTAATACAGGACAGTGCCTATGCACTTATTACCTTGATATGGTTAACTAGTCAGAGTATAACCACAGAAATATGAGTGCATTTCAATAAACACACAAAATGGCTTCATTTTCAAAGTACAGTAGTTCCCCTAGGTATTCTAAAATCTATTCTTCTGTAGACAAATATTCATTTTCTTTCAGCATTAATTGTAGCATTGTTGCTGATAATGTTTCCTGCATTACACTCAGCTGCCTCATACTGTGGATAAGAGAAATCAGACTGAGAGCAAGAACAGAAAATACTAAGATTGCAGCTGCATCTCCTGGGGAAATTATTGCCATTTCAAATGTCAGTCAGCCTGATTCATTATTAAGGGGGAGCACAAGACACCTCCTGCTTGAAAATTGGTCTGCACAGAAATGGCAAGCTGGTTTTATTGTTACTATCCTGATGATGTAACCTTATCAAAATATGTGCAGGTTCTATTTTGTCTCCACTGTAAGCATAACCTTTGGTACCCTGGGTAGTGGCTAAATTAATCCACTCCTTCAGAACAATGCGATTGCAAATATGACAAGCCCCTCCCATTGTTAAAGAACATTTATCTGCTTTACTTTCATTTGCATTTTCCATAAATTGAGTAGCAGGAAGTGTGAAACACCTGAAGTTCAAAGTCTCTGGAATGCACAGATGTTGATTTTCATTATAGACTCCAAAGATTGGCTCCTAAGCAACACTGCAGAGATTTTTGTGTAACTTAACCACCTTCCATTGGTGTGCTGGGACTCTGAGAACTCTCCAAAGAGCAATACAGTGGATTCCTGGAGGACTGGGAATGACTAGTGTGCCAGAGTGAGAATTGAAGTTATTGTCAAGTAACCTTTTGATTATCTGGTGGGTTATTTCCTTAGTTTGACTGAGTTTCTTTTTAAAGATAAAGTTGCAAAATATCATAATGCTTTTGTTCTTTTAATACACGTCTGCCCAAAGATGTGTAAGCATGTTGGCAACTCAACCTGTTGGTTGACCTTCTCTTACTTTGGTATCTATAATGCATAGCAGTGGGTGTACTCTGTGCTCCCACATGCCTTTGCTTACGCTGCCCGCTCGGATTTTCTCCTCTGACAAAAACGAAAAAATGAAAATGCCTTAATGAACATTCACTGCAATGAATACTAGGGTAGTTTCTCTGGGGTTTTCATGAGTATTGCCCTACTAAGCATGTTCGCACAGCATCTTGTGGTATCTCTGACTACAAATCTATTTGTGAAGCAGACGCGTGGCTGGGTGCACTTGGGTGAGGTATGTCATACTTAGTGTTACACAGGGCAGTCTTGGTACTGGTATTTACAAGATTAAGTAGCTTTTTTTTTTTTACCCAATGGGGAAAGCTGCCTGTTTAACCTGTCACTTTGTGTCCAACTAGTCATGCATGATGCTTCCTGTGGGTACCATCCAAGACAGCAATGGCACAAGATTTGCTTCCCTCCAAGAAAATGAAGTCCATGGCTTAAAATTGCAGCCCTCCCTTTGCCATCTACTCCAAAGCAATCAGTGCACCCCATCTCAATGCATATAAAAGTGTGTATTATTGTTTATTGCCTACTAAGTGGAGATTGTCCTGTCATCCTGCAGTTTTGCCTCTTCTGTTTTCCCCTGTGGAAGGAGGCATTTAAATTTAAACTTTTGGATTGGAAGTACAGAGGAAATAAAGCAAGTCACCAGTGACACATTTTTTTAACATCTCCATGGGAGGCTAAAACTGTTTCTGATTGCTTGGCACCTTACATGTAGATATAATGCAAATACTGTGTTTGAATTGACTAATAAATTTGTAGCAGGGGGAGAAGAAGAGAGAACTAAAATCCAATCACTCTGTGGTACCATTTATCAGTACTTCCCAATTTTCCATTCTTCTTTTTATCAGAGAATTCCAAAGGCCAATTTCAAGCAAGAGCTTGACAGATCTGCTTTGTCTAATGGCAGTGGAAAACTGTCTTCTTCACTCGTCTTCAAACTCATGGCTTCACCTGGAAAAATCCCTGTAAATGGTTCTGAAGGATTAACAGAGGTGTGAAATCTCACTTTGCATAAGAAATAAATTTTGCTCACTTTGTCACTTCTGTGTGATTTCATGATTGTGAGTATTGACTTTTCCTGTCAGACATTTAGGCAGTATATGCTGACAGATGTCTGTATCAATCACGGGAGCAGTCTTGAGGATATGACCCATGCAGTAAGAGAAGATACGGTCTTGTATTGAATTATAGCCAAGAAGCACTCAACACAATTGTGGCCAGGTCAACTTTGCACTTCACTGATCATCAGCAGGTCATTCAGACCAGTTTAAGTCTACGCAGACGGCCGGCAGTCCCTGGAAACCATTATAGCACGCAAGAATTAGTTTATTCTTTAACTCACAAAGCAAGGACAGTATTTCCTTTACTTAGTTTACCCAGAGTGGAGCTCTCTTAAAATTGATAAACATCGATAGATACATTTCTTTAGCTTGAAAAGATGACAAAAATGGTAAGTGCAAGCAAGGTTGCGTACTTGTCCTTTTCTTTCAAAACTTTGTCACGATGATGTTGGTTACGGTGCAATGCGGTGCTGTTAAATCATCCACCAGGGAGTGATGCAACAGCAGACATGTGCAGAACCTGCTTGAGTGGCACACAAAATTGCTGCGTTAGTTCGTGGGGATGAGTCAGAGAAGGAAGGCACTGTGAGAGCAGTGCACAAAGCATAAATAGAGAATCTGAGGTAACAAATGTGAAGAAGAGTGTTAAGGGTGAAGATGCTGGATCTTTATATACAGATAAAATAGTACTGAAATGCTGATGAAGTGAACATCATTTCAGAGCACATGAAACCTACAATTTACATCAGCTAAATGTGAAGAGGGAAAAGAACAAACACAAACCGTTATGGAAACAAGTTCAGCCATATCTGTAAAGAAGCAAATCTTGTGATGGTGTGTGCACATATTTTAGTGCATGCTCTGCAGTACGAGAACATTTACTTCTACTTGCAAGTCTGTAATTTGCATATTTGTTCCAAATAATAATCGAAAAAGACCTAGCTTATGGCCCTCTACTTTCCCCTGTCGATGGCGGTCCGGAATTGGAGTGGCTTCTGGCAGTAAAGGTGTAAAAGTAGAGAGTATCCAAGGTCAATTATTGCTACAGCTGAATCCCTCCATTTGGGGATTTTTGGTAAATAGTGTTCTGAAAGGATTCAACTTGTGCTGAGGAAACTGTTTCAGTCAACTGTGATTCCATGGTGGGCACGGGGCCGGCTGCTGGAGATCCAGTTCAAGTGCGCTCTTGCCTGTTGCATGTTCCTGTTGGTTCTTGTCTCCTTCACATATCAGTTGATTTTGCACTAAACTCTAGAGACTGTGCTGACCCAGGCAAAAGTATTATTTGTTTCTCTGCTATCATTTTCTGCAGAGCAAAATCACCTCCTCTTTGATTTTTGTGTGGAGAGGGGTGTTGCTACGAAAGACTCGTGTTTGCCCGGCAGTGCTTTCGGCATGGGAATTTGCCTGACGCAGAGCAACAGGGACATGGTGGTGAGGAGAGCACTGGCAAAGTTTGCTTCAGAAGAGCCGGAATACCTCTCTAAAGCACTTAAGGGGCTTTGACACCTTTACGAATGTTTTAAAAAATACCTGAAAGCTTTGAGTTTTTCTGCTTTTTTTTGAAACAGTGCAAAACAATCATGAAGGCCTGGGGGCAGTCATTCCCCTCACACAAAAAGTGAGCAGCATTATTAATAGCAAAACATTTGCAAATCCTTCTTTTTCCAGTTGAAGGAAACTGGAGACCAGTATCTTCCAAATGACATCAAGTGGGAAGTAATCAGTTATGTCTTTACAGTGTTGGAGAGAAATATTGAAATGATCAGGATTATAACAAATCTCCTGAGAAGTTTCTTTGTCCAACAGGTCTCTTTTATCAACGCAAACCGGTGTATCGGTTTCTGCGAGACAGGATATTTAAGAGAGTCCTACAAAATGTTAATGCCTTTTTTTAATGCGATTGTGAGAAAACTGAGGCTGGCTTTGATTTCTGCCTGAGAAGGAGGAGATGACAAAGTGAAGAGATTGCTGCATTTCTGGAAAAATGAGCACTGATCATTTTCAGAACCTACTACCAAGTGTTATGAGAATTATCTGGGTCTGAAATATATGTGAATATTGAGTGTATACTCAGCTTACTTTGAAAAGTTGAGGACAGAAGACAAATCCATTTTTTTACAAGCACCTCGGAAAGCTGGATGTGCTTTACTTCTACAGAGTCATTACCGTCAACCAGAGCAAATGTGAGAATAGTGATTCCAACAGTCACAGAAAGGGTCTTTACCTGATTGTTTTCACATCAGGCAAGATCAGGCATATAGCAAAAAATTTACAAAATGTTTGCAGAAAACTGAAATAAAAATAGTAAAAACTTCCCTGCTTTAGCTCAGTTTTCCAGGCAAGTAGGGGAATACAACGAAGAATTTTTGTTTGCTGGCTCAAAAATCAGAACTGGAAACAAGAAGTTGGCTAATATTCATGGAACAAAAAATACGAGTGTTTCTTTCAAAGTCTAAAAAATAATTTCAGTGTGATACACCTGAAAATAATCTGCTTTTGGAAACTAGGGTGTTTGTAGTATATCAAATAAAATCTCTCTCTTGGATTTTTTTTTCCTGTGGTTACATTGTTAAAAAGCTTTTAAATTTATGTTGTTGTTTTGGCAAAAAATATGAAATTGATGAAAAATTATGGCTGACAATGCAAGTTGAAATGAATAACTACAGATATATGTTGATTTTAGCTGTTGATTTTGAATAGCAATAAATCTTGAATTCTACCAGCCCATCTTATGGGAGGCTTTCAGCACAGCCAACCACAAAATGCAGTTGAACCACTCACATAGCATAATTAGAGCAGATGCTGGTATAACATGCAACTGCTGTTCACGCGTTATTGTGTGAAATCCTGCCTTTCCTGTTTATTAGGGTTTTTTTTTTTTCTTCCTTCACTAATACTTACTGAGACAGCTTTTAGAAGTGTTCCACTAAAAGCCGGAAAGGACCGTGCTATTTTTTTTCCAGGAGCGACCCAGAACAATTTTGTGACTCTGTGTATGTGTGTCATCTATTCTGTACAATGTATTTTAAAGAGAAAAGCAAATTTATTGCTTGTTGATGAGGGACATATAACTGGACAGCATCAGAAACACTGAGGAGCATCATGATTAAATACGGATCGCACTGAGAAGGACAGGTTTTATTCCCAGCTTCTAACCTGCGAATGAGCCTGCCATTTGCTGCTTTCCTACTATTCCCTTCCCAAACTTCTCTGTTTTGACAGGTTGAAATGTAAACTAAGCTATGCAGGGGAATAGAAACTCCTTTTCCAGTATCTTGTGTAGCAGAATGGGGCCCCAGTCTTGGTTGAGCCATCGAGTCAGTTCTGTGATATAAATAAAAAATAAACAGTATGAACATAAGTCGGGGCAGGGGGTTCATAAATGCATCTCACTGAATACAGAGCAGGGTGGTTTTCGCTTTTTTTTCTTCTGGATTTGTTGCAAATGGTTTGAAATGAAGCTCTCCAGCTGACAGAATATCATTCAGCGTTAGCTATTTAAAAACTTTCACTGAAATGGAGTGAAATAAGTTTGTTATTTATGAAGTTCATCTCACAAGTTCCCAATTTGGTGAAAACAGTTTTATTTTGCTTCACATTTAAAACCTGCAAATAGCTGAGTTAATTTAACTAAAATGAGCGTTCTGAAGATGACCCGTAAAGAGGAAAAAAAATCCAACCCAACTGTACTTTAATCTAGAAACCATCAATGCCTTCTTGACACATGTATTATTGTAGGGCTCAGAAAAAATAAACAGTTTATGTAGAAGATTAAGAGACAGTTTGGATTTTGCTTTTGACATATCTTGTCTCCAAATCTTAGCTGAGGATTTATTAGAGCACTATCATGTCAAAGCTACCTCATTTATATGATAACACATCTGTAATGTTTTACAAGTGCAGCAGTCCTCGTTCAGAATGTTGCTTTTTAAGTCCTAAATTACAGTACCTGGAGAGGTATGCATAATTATAGTGCATGTTAGCAAATGATAGGATGCATTTTCCCCTAGGCTCTCTGCATTAATCATCAGCAGAGTGGGTGCAATAAAATCATAATTGCTTCTTCAAAAGTTATAATCTAACTTATACAACTTTAAGTTAGTTGTATGGCAATATGATATCGACTGTCATGTAGCAAGCCCGTTTCCTTCATTTCCTTAAAATTAAGGCAGTGTTGCTCGGTGGTGAACTGTAATTAGCATCATTTTCATTTACAGATTTAGTTTTTAGATCCTGAGTGAGCGCGTGATGGTGTAAGCTCTGAGCTTGATGAAACGATGCTGATTTACATGCGCTGAGGGCCTCTGGGCTGATCTCTGCTTATTTGTTAGGCTGCTTGCAGGCGGTTTGGTGGATGATTAACCTCCTCTATCTCCTTAACTAGCAATTGTATCTGTAAAAAAGACCGTGTCAAGGAAAGGAGTTATTTTACATAAGAATCCTGTTTAGCGTTCTGTTGCTTAAATATTTCTTTCAGGAGAGGAAGATTGGCAGGGGGATTCTGCCGCCGAGGGGTGACGGGGTGCGGCGGCTGCGGCCGTGCCGAGGAGCAGCTTGACACTTGCAGCGGCAGCGGGGACCCTTCCCTTGCTCCCCAGCCGCCTGCTCGGGTAGCTTCCCTGGTGTCAGCGCTGGTGATGGTTTGACCTCACGGTGATTCAATCCAGGAGATTTAAACTGCCAGGAAACTGAGTCCCGCCCCCTCTCCTTGGTTGAATAGTTTTGTGCTAGTTTTGCTTCCTGAATTCGCTCATTTTCTTGTCAGATGAACGCCAATGACCCTGTGTGAGGCTGTATAATAGGTAAGTGTAGGATGGAATCATTTAAAGATACTTACATTAACTGTCATAAACCCAAGCCTACAATCAAAGATCAAAGCGAACCTTTAATTATTTAGGAAACATCACTGATTTAATCAATACGACTTACAAAAACAAATGTTTAACTCTAATTCATTGCTTCTTAAGCTGATACATATGCATGCACGCATGTCATGCATATGTACACACTCATACACGTGTGTGTATATGTATATATGTGCATATATACACACACATAAAATCAAGTTTTGTTCTTTGAAGTTTGGCCAACTTTTCAGTGTGGTTGTAGCAGCTGTCTATAAAGGCATGTCCACAGGGCCTATTGCAGAGTGTGTGTTCCCAAAGGACTCAGAAGGGTAATGGATGTGATAACAAAGCGAGTTTTTTCAGTTTTGCACAATCTGACTCCTTAAGATCAGGTCTGTAAATTAAGATCTAATCCTACGTATTGAAGGCTGGATCCTGCAAGTGAGGCGTTCTGGCTCCAGTCCAGTAAAGCACTTAAATATATGTTTTAACATTAGGTGCATGACTTGTTATGGTATGACTTCAAAGGGACTTCTTTTGCTTAAAATTAAGCTCATGCTTAAACACTAGGTTATATATTTGAAAGAGCCACTGCCGGAGAGCTCAGCATCTTGTTTCTTCCCTGAGCATGTATAATCGTAAAGAAATATGACAACCCCAAAACAGAAGCCTCCACCTTTTCTAAATAATGCTTCCAGTGTTGTTTTGTGCCTGATTTGCACAGGAACATGGAAGCTCACGCTTCCTTCCAGACCTTTAAACACATGGAGGAACGTGCTCGACGTGGTAGGAGTTGTGACGTGGGGGTCAGTGGAGGGACTCCCTTCTCATTGCTGCTCTCGGCACCAGCAGCCTCCTGCTGAACGTCTCATTTACAGCCTCTTCCTTTGCCGTGGACAGAGAAAATCGAGGCTGTGGCAATTCTTCCCAATATCCAGAGAGGCAGCCGGTATGTAAAGATATATCCCCAAGTTGCAAGGCACATGCAAGTTATGCTCAACCACTGCTTACATCCAATTTTACCCTTCTGCAATTCGGGTTTTGTTAGCATGGCAATTACATACTTTAATACTTAATTTGCATGAGATTAAGCTACACACTTGTAAAATGCATTCTGTTGCTAAACAACATTGTACCTTAAAAGGGTTTAGAAGCATCCCAAAATGATGTGTTTCACACCAATTGAAATATTTGCTGAAATGCAGAAAATTGGAAAAGTTACTCTCCACAGTTCACTGTCTCGTTCAGTTTTTGAAGGAAACTGTCCTTAAAGATGCAAGGCTTTTATGCCAGAAATACAAAATACAATAAATAGAAAGCACACTAGTATCGTACTAATGGGGGCATCTTCACTTAATTTTGTAAAGCTTTTAAGTCTCTTGGAGATCTGTTTCACTCTGACTTGCTGGTGTTAATAACCAGGGCTGGTAAGCAAATTTCTCAAAGTTAAAAATAGTCTTGCGTTAGCTAAGAGGTACCATGCAGTTGTGCATTTAAGCACCATGTAGAGTTTTGGGGAAAATAATCTTAAAAAAAAAATGTTGACATCATTTTTGTAGACTGTAAAATTAATGTTAAATTATTTTAAAATGCACCCCAGGTCACAGCAAGCTGCTGTGTTTCAGGGCACACTGCCTCCTCCAAAATCATGCTTATCTTTAAATTTTCCTTTCATAAACAGCTGGCAAATATGACATCAATTTAAGCTATAATGACCACATTTAATTTTCATTTTAAATTTATTCTGTTACTATATATTGGTATCCTGGTTGATGCCAAGTCAGCCAGCCACAGGTCTGTTTTTCATTTGTGCGTTGAACTTCTTTAGGTTAGACATGCTCGAGAGTCCTGGTTTAATGCATAACCCTAATTATAACTTAGAATTAAGCTACTGCTGACTGCAGCATTTTAGGCAGGGGAATCAAAGAATGTATCTAATGAAAAAAACACAACTCCACCCCTCACTAGTGCCTTATCTTTATACGTTTTTTTATGTTACTTTTTTTTTTTTAGATTGAGTGCATAATACAGCTATAAAACAGCAGTTTAGATAATACAGTCAGCCTGTCAGTTTATATACATCTACTCTGAGCTTAAGGGTTTTCTCTTTACTTTGAATTGGGCCTTACTTCTTATTAAAATGCTACAAGCTTTTAAGAGATTGTAGTATCACAGACCAGTGATAGCTCAACATGCTAATATATCATTATGTTGGACCTATATCTGTGCCCTATAAAATCGCATTACTGTTTAAGCTGGTTGAAATATTTTTGCAAAATGTTTGATTTTGGATGAGAAATGGCTTTTCAACCCTGTACAACTCTGATGAGGAAATTCCTAGAATGTTCTGATAAAAATGGCTTTGGTTTTTTTTATGGCAAAACTTTAAAAATCCAATTCAGAACACAGTTCGGTGGAGATAAAAATACTGGGGTTTCCCCACATTTTTACAGAAAGTGAAATATTTTTAAGGACAAGCTCTTGTGGTCATTTCAAACTTGTCTGAATTTCATATATGGGATTGAATTGTTGGTAACTCAGTGGACGGGAAAGGTAGGGTGGTATCATCTGGGTCTTTACTCCCAGAACAAATCTGTTCTTATTAATAGAAGCAGGTTTTTAGAGGGGAAGATGATTAATTCAGAACTGACGAGCCATGCTGAATGGGTCAGAAGGAAATGTAGCCTGGGGAGATGCCACAGTCATGAAAAGTAAGATCAAGAAGAAGACTGATGAGCTGGGAGGAGCATCGTGCTCCAGTGGGACTCCAGGAGAGTGTTACTAAAGCTTGAGTGAATAGCCGAGATCAGAGCAGCACCACACAGGGACACCCTGTATTAATTTGCACAAAGCCAAATCCTTCAGTATGAGATGGGGAGCAAGTGAAAGTCACTGCAAGGTTCCTTTCTGCACCGGCTTCTCTGCTCTCCCTTTCCAAATGGTGCCTGTGTGCTGCCGTGGGGCCAGGGAATCGCTCTCCTGCTCTCCAGGAACACTTGCAGACGCTGCACCTAATTCTGCTCATTTTCACTGGCTTCACATGAGGGTAACAACCTCCATTTCCTTAGAATTAGTCCAGATGTGTGCTGGGCTGTGTGGTTGGAGATGACGATCCTTGGCCACTGAAATATGAGACTCTGTGTTTTCATTCCTATAATGGCTCTTACGCTTGACTGCCGTCCGTAGGAGGCTAGTCAGTATGAGTTATATGCTGCGTGATAAAATACTAATGTTTTTCTTGTTTGGGAACGGCAAAGTGAAAAAATTCTGGGTTTGTACTAACATTCCACTTGTTCTGCGTGGGCATTCAGCTGTAGTGCCAGGAGCTGGTAACGCTCACAGTCCTGGTGTAAATGAAAGCAGACAGAACCAATGGAGAAACAGGCTGCGCTAGCCTGGGGGCTTGTCCACGCACAATAGTAGCATCAGTTCAGCCGCAAAATCCATTTAGCTAAACCAGTGTATGTCTCTGATTGGACACACTTAAATTGGTTTATAACCAGCTTACATCAAATTAGTTTAAATCAGGAAGTTACCATAATAGCCGCATCAGCCAGTAATTGTCTAATTTTTGTGTAAGATGGTTGCAAACCAGTAGCCTTTCCTCCGCGCAGGCTTTTGTACTGCTTTAGATCAATTTAAAAACCGTTAAACCAGTGCAACTTTTGTACGTAGGCCAGGCCTAAAGCCCGAAGTTTGTGGGAGCTGGGACGGGGAGCGCACGGGGGCTCTGTGATGGCTGTGTGCTGCGGCACGTTTGCTTGAAGCTCGCGGGGCAAGAAGACGACAGACACTTGAAAGCAAGAACAGGACACGAGGCACTAATTTTCCAAAACAGTTTATTGCTCTATATGGTGAAAAAATAGGAGGTAAAGAAGTTCTGAACTCCGAGCTGTGATGCAGGGGTTTTAATGAGCATGGAGAGGTCAAAGACAAGCTGGTCGAGAGCTGCCCCCAGCCAGCGTGGTCGTGTTGCACTGTGCGAGCTGGAGCAGCCTTGAGCCTTCTCTAGGTTTAATCAAAGGATAACAACACCCAGCAGGCAGTGAGGCCAGGGAGACATGATCCATGCTCTCAAGCTGCTCGGGATGGAGCTGGAACAGGAGGTGCTGCTTTTAATATATGTTAATGGTGGTTCAGAGGTGTTTTGGAAAGGCGAGACCCTCCGGACAGCAAAGGCAGGAGGCTTGAAGACGTGACATTGTGGAAACAAAGGCAACAGGAAAATGACACCGCAAGCGGGGTTATCTCAACATTTCTGCAACTAAAAATGGTCTAAATTGTTTTCCAAAACGAGCTTTTGCAGAGCAGAGAGAAAGCCTCTGATTTCAAGGGTTCCTAAAATACTTTTGGAACGAAACTCTCTGAAATGTTCTGTGGGTGTTGATCGCTGGAGTGCTCAGTAGTACTCAAGCTCTGAGTTCACACCATTAAAGCTTTGTCGACAGTACTGAAAGCAGTCCTCTAACACACTGAAGCAAGCTCAAGAGGCTGTATTTATGTTCTCAGGCTGACTTTAGGGCTGTTGCTGGCAAGCTGTCAATAAAAAAAAAAACTTATTAGGCAGGGAGACGGCTTGGAATGGAGAGTTGTTGAAGCAGTTCACTTGTGAATGGGACACAAAGGTGAACAGAATGAACTTTCCGCTTGTTTGGCAAACAGCGATACAACGGAGCATTTTTATCAAGGTACCTCTGTTCTGGATGCCCAGCAGTACATGTGCCAGATAGATAGCTTTTTCTGCAAGTATATCTGGTGGAAACTATTTTATCCTTTAAGAAATAGAAGGGAAATTTGGTTTTCTGTTCTTCCCTCTTGCTTTTTTTGAACGTGTGGAAGAGCAAGGCAGTACTGTGTTCTCAGCAGTAGAAAATGTAACGATGCATTTCCCCTGAGTGAGGCTTCTGGATATTTTCATACTTCATAAAAGTGGGTTGAGATGCCATGGTGAGGAGTATTGTACCCACCAGGTAATCCTACTGGATTCCTACCTGAGAGGAATACATTATGGAATAATACTTCTGTTAAAGAGTAACTTGCAAAGGAATAGAAATGGCTGTAAGAAACAGCGCAAATCTGATGGCCAAAGGAAGAGCAGTGCTTGGAGAAAGGAGCAGTCTACTTTTGTAAGAAATATGTTTCGTAAAGTATGCAAATCATCCTTAAAGACTGAAGTGGTCCAAGTGAAAACCATGTGGAAGAGAAAAAGAGTAGGAAACGAATGGACCCCTAAGGGGTCTGACTGAAACCTAAATCACAATTTGTGGGAATCTTTCCTTCAGTCCAGGTGGTTACGTGTTGGGCGAAGAGCAACTTGTCATAAAACAAAGATGAGGAGCTGGCTTACCACTTTTCATGTTGTGGCTCAAACCCAAGGTATAGCTACAGCACCTGATGTATAGGTGGTACCCCATTTATAGGAGGTGAATGGTTTTCCAAAAGCCCACTTAATGTAAATTTTAGTCAGCCCACAGCTCCGAGAAGGACAGCAGATCTGATTATAGACATACAGTTTCTGGATCACCGTTGCGGTGATTTGTTTTGTTTCACATTTCGCTAACACCGGTGGGGAGTCAGCCCTCCTCGGTTCAGACTGGGAATGATCTTGGCCCTTTTTGTTTGCAGCGAGAGGGCTGGTTGCCAATGTGCAGTTCTGAAGTCACATTTTCACTTGCATTCTGGGCAATACCTCCCACATTTTGGACTCTGCAGTACTCAGTGTAAATGGTTCCTTAGAGCTACTTTGGCAGCCAAAAAGAGCAATATTGTATTTAATTTCTGGCACTGCCACTTGCTGAATTGTCGACACAGCTGTAGCAGACCTCCAGGTCTGGATATATCTGGCTAAAGCAGAAGATCGCTACGTTTCCTGATTGGACTCCATGTAATCCATGCCACTCAAGATCTGATCTGGGGCAGCGAAGCAGAAATATAACTCCTTTCTGCCAAAGGCATTTCAGCAATGAATTCAACGTTGTTCTGGAGAAAAGGGGGAACAGAGGTGAATTCCTGGAGAAATCAGCCTTTGTAAGGCATGATGCCTTCCTCCAGTAGGGTCTACCAGAAAGCTCTGCTGTGTACAAGCCAAAGCTTTATTTGCACCATCTGCAACTTTTCAGGAACAAAACCATCCCTGCCCCCAGCAACGCATTTCTGCTTCCCTGTCGGGGCAGACACTAGTGTTCATGTGGCTGGGTAGTGTGATATATCGGGGGACTGATGTGGTTGAGGTCTAATTGTGGATTTTTTAATTTTTTTTTTTTTTTAACTGTGCACAAAGGTAGTGATGTGAACATGTTGGAGGCCTGGGAACCACTTGTTTCGGCAGCAGTAACCCTTATTCACCTTGACTTGGATCATATCCCTACCACAACATTAATAACCTAGCACACTCAAAGAAAGAAAGAAAGAAAGTAATATGAAAAAGTACAGGGCATGTTTGCTATCAAGCTTCAATGTTTCCTTTGCTAGTGGTGCCACCGTGGTGGTTGATCTAATTTGTATCTAAAATGATCATTTGGGAATTCATCTTCTAAGCAGAAAAGGCCACCGCTTTCAAGTCCATTTTCTGCCCCTAGAAGCCATCCAGGATAATTTATGCTAGTCCTCAGTAAATTCAACCAGACAGGAGAAATCCCTTGGACACGGGAGTCTCCAGGAAGAATGTGTCCCTTGGCTTAGCTTGGCATGGATGGTGGCAGGCACTGTAATATACTGGTGCTGACGCTGACAAAAGTTCCTTAGAAGCCTGCTTTAAACTACAGTGCAGCACATGCAAGAAAAGTGTTGCTGGTTTAAAAAATACTGCACTTTTGGTAGTGGGTCCAAGCGAGTTAAGCTCCATCATCTTGCTGCGCTAAAGGAAGAAGGTGGAACTCCATTCCATGCTGGGCTCCATTTCCTACAACATTCAAATGCCTCAAGCTTCCCAGAGCGAAGTGTCTTGCAGGGTGCTGCTGGGATAAAGTTCCCTGAAGATCAAGCCACGCAGTCACATGAAGATGTTGGTGGGGTTGCAACTGCATAGTCACCACAGAGAGTGATTTGGGCCAGCAAGGCTGTTGGAGCTGAAGCATGCTGGGAATAGAGCAGTGATCTACCTGGGGCCACCTATCTGACGTCCAACAGGAACAAGCAGGCTGAGAGACTCCAGCAAGCCAGCTTGCTGTTAGGGGAGATTATTTTTTTCCTTTGGACCAAACTATGGTGTATTAAAGTTTCTCTTTCCTGTGTTGAGAAGTGACACCGACACTGAGGGTAAATTGCACTGCCGAACTCCCTCGGCCTCCTGAATCATCTGCTGTAAATGCCTCAGGAACGGCAAGAGAGGTACTGCGAGAAACGGGCACTTCTTGTGTTGTTCCCATACTTCCCGGCTTACCCTGCCATGTGAATCTGCCCTCCCGAAATCCATAAAACCCGCAAGCAGGCTCTCAAACATTTAATTTGAAAGATCTCTGTTTAAATCGTTTTTGACTTGTGCCAGGGCAAGCCTGTCCTCCAGTTAATTACGTTCTAAGCACACAAAGAGAGCTAGTGAAAACAGTCGCTTCATAACCATTTTCTTTTTGTAAACTCAGAGTACTTAGATCTGCACCATTTAGTCATAATAGAGCCATATGCATGCAGCTTAACTTTTCTGGAAACCAAAATTAGCTAGAAGACATTTTGGCCTATTTCTGAAATGCTTGTGTATGGGGAAAAGTGCTTTGAGCGCTCCAAATGGGTACGAGCTCCCAGACCTCGTAGGAGTGGAGAAAAGTTCATGTCAGGAATGCTCCCCACCTCTGCACTGGCCCCACCGCAACGAATACATCCTCGATGCAATTTTAAAGTAAAGTTTACTGCCTGGTGGGGTTGTTAACTGGCACAAAGAAGCTAAAAGAGGGACTAAGCTGCTGGATGTAGGGCAAAGATTAATCTCGGTTTTGGGATGTCTGTACCTGGTCCGCAGCAAGTTGTTTTGGCTGTTTCAACATGACTCTAAAATAGAGCAGAGGAACATTTCTTTATTAGATATTTATATATTTTGCACATATTTGAATAAAATATAATAACCTTAATAAAATTCAAACCTCTTTACCTAACTAGGCAGTGCTTTAGTTTGCATGTCGGTTCTGATATATCTCTGGGTACCTTGAAAACTCTGGCGAAGCCGCGTGCTCGAGTCATTGTCTTAAAAATGATCAGTGAACAGCCACAGAAATGATGACATCCAGAGGAGACCGCTGTAGTACACCCACCAGAAGCTGTAGGGCTTGGTGCTGAGCTTGCAGTTGTGTTTTGCCAGCAGGACTTCGCAGCAGTCACAGCGGCTTTATTCCAGCGAGAGCAGTGTCTGAGTCAATCCAGCCTCTTCTGGAGCTCTTTGATACCCAGCAGTCCTTCTCTGCCAAAATCCCAGCTGATGGAGAGAGAGGATGGTGAAACCATAGGGCATTCCAAAAAAAGTTCCTAAAAAGCTTTGGATAAGCTTAAGGAAACAGCCACCCGCTTGCTTGTATTAAAGCTGTCAAAACTTGCTGAGAGAGAGAGAATTTACCAATATGGCTTTAGCTTCCAAAATACTAGTTACTAACAGGGCAGATACTCTGAGTGTTACATGGATGAAACTGTTAATTAAAGGTCACTTACAGAACTCTCTGTGGCTACAGAATTGCAACACAAATTTGCAGAGGAAACAAACATTAAAGGCTGCAGCCCATCTTGCAGCCAGCTGTTGGCCACCAGCTGAATACTCCCTCACAGGGATAATGCGGAACATACCTTGGTAAGATTAAAAGGCATATTTTTGGGATCCCCTCATTTGGGTGGGATTCTACTAATTTTTACAGTAACTCTTTGCCCAGATCTTGGTCCAAGACACTTAACGAATTTGCCTCTGGCCAGTGTGGCTTCTTGTCATCCAAGTGGCCTTCTAGGCTGAGCTGGTCCTGCCAGAAGCGGGGATTCCTGTATGGGGCTGGTCAAACACAGCTCTGGCACAGGGGATTGGCGACAACCAAGGCGCCTTTAAATGAAGAAGGGAAAAGAAGTGAGTGGAGGACAGGAGGATGATAAGGGAGAGGAAGACAGTGAGAGAGGAAAGGAGAGTAAAGCCGGGGAAGGGAAGCTGATTGCAAATGCATTTATCCCTTCTCAGAAAGTTCATTCTAGGAGCGGCCCCAGAAGGTAGTGCTGGTAACTGATGCTACCTGGTCTAGGTCTAACTTGCTGTCATGCTGACATGTAGCAGGAAATTAAACCCCCTCTCTCTTGCCAGTGCTCCTGACTATTGATTACTAATTCCACAACCTGGCCATTATTTGAAACTAAAGCTTGCCGCAAAGGAGAGTGTTAAAACACAGGTCAAGGACAAGCTTGCCCTCCGTGCCTGCAGCAACTTACCAAGTGCTTTGTGAAAGCCATTTTGCCATGAATGGATGGGGGGACAAAATAAAGCATATTCAGCATGAATAAAACATGACAGTGATGTGCTAGCAAGCTGTGATCTATTTTGACTGTGATAACAGCGTAAACCTCAATGGGTGAGGACAAGATCACAGTGCTCTGAAACCATGAAGTCAGCTTAACGTGACCACGGTCCACTCGAACTTCTCTGTCACTCCTGCCAGTTCCCCGCGATGTGCTGTGACTGTGATGCGCATCCAGCGAGAGCAAAGTGACACAGGAGCATGGCGTGACAGCAATGCCAGGAAAGATTTGGTGCTTGCTGTTCGCGGCCAGTTAGCCATGGGAATGCAAAATGTGTGGGACAGTTTGTAAAGAGCTGGTAGTAATCATTTCTGTGAATGATTTTGACTGAAGAGCTTTTGGATTTGAATATATGATACAGATTCCTCCTGTAGCAAGCCTCGATAAACACTCAGTTACCACAGCTGTTGGCTGGAAGATTCACCTTATTTAAAGCGCTTTCTGGTGTTTGATGCTGTCCTTTTTTTGTCTTCGCTTAATACCGTGCAACAGTGACAGATTATTAACTGAGATACGTACGAAGATCGATATAATATAAAGATCAACGTGTCCTTGAGTCTAGTGCACATAATTTCATAGGGAAGTGTTTTTTCCCCTCTCCATTTGGCTTGATTATTCAAGAGTTCTTTAACCACTACAACAGAATCCTTTTCAGAAGAAGAGCATTTTTCTTTCACCCTAGTTGCTATGAGAACATGAATCATCTCTTTAGCACAATAGCAACAACTGTAGTGCTTAAGTGCATCCACTGATTTTTTACTGTTTGTTCTTTGCTCTCAACAAGATAAGCTGTTGTTATTTCTTTCTTCTTGAACAAGCATAACATGATTGCTGAAGTAGTCGGAATAATTGGACCAAATAGTGAGGCGGTTAATGTAAACAGAGAGAATTCATCTCTTTCAAGTACAGTAAATTGTCCTCCAAAAATATGGAAATCTTGTCTATTTCTTGTTGTGCCCTAGAGCAAATTTTGTTGAGTTTGTTGTCACATCATTATTTTCGGACTCTGTGAAATTGCTAATGAGGAACAGGCTGCTTTCATTGGAATAGTTGTGTGTGTTTAAGGCTGTGATGAGATGTATAGAGACCGGGGCTAAACCGCTGGCACAGGAAAGGTTAATGTTCTCCTTGAACTAACCGTCTACCACAGGTGCCAGTTATCACCAAAACTGTTGCCAGGGAGCCCGGTTGTGGGAGGGTGGCGCTGGCTTCAGCTGCAGTGAATTAGCTCTGAGAGAGAGGGTATAAACCCTGTAATCTGTCGTGTGAGGCTCTTTTTGGTAGCTGCGGTGGGGGTGAGTGCTGCAGTGAAGGAAGATGATCTCAAGAACTAGTTTGCTTGATCATTGAGACCCTCAGCTTTTGCTTTAGATGACCTGCTTTTGGGAATTGTAAGCATGTTTTTAAATTTCTTAAATAACCAGTAAAATTAGTTATTCTTTCTGAAAGAGGCAGGATTTTGGGATGTACGTTGTATATTTGTTTTAGGCTACTCTTTTGTGTGCTCTGTGCCCACTGTTAAAGGCAGTATTTTCACAAAATGAAGTCTGCTTGGGTGAATGGCTTCTCTGGAGAAGGATCCTTGAAAAGCAAAGGCTGCTGGACTTGTTTTGATGGTCTCTTGATGTTTGCTAACCATTGCCTGCCTTCCTTCACACTGCCTAATCTTTAACTCCAAAGATGTTTGTGGAAATCCGTGTTGTTTGTAGATGAGAAAGATAGGTATCTGTGTCAAGTGGAAATGAAATGTGCTCTGGATGGGATGAGACAAGAGGTTGTGAGAAGCTTGTGAAAGCACTTAAATGACTTGAGGCTGGTGGCTCTTGCTAGGACTTGTGTGCCTGATTCAAGAAAGGAGCTTCTCTTCCATCCTTGTTTGGCACCTGTGGTTCATAAAATATATGGCCCCTTTTAAAGATGGGAATAAATGCCATGTAAATAGGTCTAGACAGGTGAGATGTGGCTAATGATTAGTTGAGACAATTTTCCCAACAGCCCTCTTAGATTTTAATTATTTGTAGATCTGTAAGTACATACTATGTGCTTCTCTAGTGCAGGTGAATTAGAATGGAAAAAAATGAAAGCTTATATTCAACCAGTGTTTTCAATAGTATCAAATTATTATGCCAATAAAACATGTAAAATCTTTTCAAGGCCAAACAGGCATTTGATATGCTGATTCTGACTTAGAAAAAAACACCTGAATGATTGTTATCTGGTACTTGTAGCTTTGAATAGATAAAAGTAATGGCCCAGACCTTGGTTAAAGTAAATTAATACAAATCCATTGACTTCAGAGAAACAGTGTGGATTTATAGCGGGTGATGAATCCGTTCTTACTGCTCGATAAAAATCGAGATATTAGGCTTCTTCATCAATTTTTAAGAACTAAAGAAGTAAAAGATAATGGGGCTACAAGTAGGGATATGATTCAGTATTATTCTGATCTTAAACTTCTAACCTCGGGGGAAAGAGGTCTGAATACTTGGCATGGATCTTCCGTAAGTTTGATGAACTGCTTTACCTTTGTACTTAATTGTTTGCAGCTAGTATTATATGGAACTAAACTAAGATTATACGCAATTAAGTGAAAGAAGAGTATTGCATTGACTATTGTTTAGAGTGCCTCATTAATTTGTATTATGTTATTAATGTAGGGTAATCCACCAATATTACTTAGACATAAAAATACCTAGGTAATCTAGTAGACCACACTAAGCTCCTAATTGCTTTTTTTGGATACTTCCTGAAAATAACTGGGACCTCATTAGGCTATTTTTATATGTCATGTTTTCCTATTGGGGAAAAAAATATCTTGAGAATCCTGTTGCCTCAACAGCAAGAAGAGAGCAGAAGCTCTAATGCAGAGGCAAGCAGTGATATTAATAGAAATAAAACCTTAAAGATATATATTAAGAAATAATCCATATGTGGTAGTAAAACCAATTTCTTGGAGTTAACTAGATTTTGATGGCTTAGTCATAATTTGTGAAAATTGACCTCAGTAAGTATAGAATCATAATGAAATTTGTAGATAATCTAGTGAAATCTGGCACTGTTGCTCTTGACCGATTATGAATCACAATTTACTGTCAGGAATATGTGTATTTTGTTCTTGGATTTAGTGAAAACTAGGTTTGGGGAACTCGGTATATTGCTTTGAGTATGGGCATTGTTATAGCTTATCAAAGTGAACAGTAAAACTCCAGCTAGTTTCCGAGGACATGGGACTGATCTTGATTGCCCTCTTTGCAGGCAGATTCCCTCGGGCAGGTCACATTTTATGCAGTTATGTGGAAATTTATGTTGGTAACTTGTACGCAAAGATTATGTCACAAAGCTCTGAAAACCTTTCCTTATGGCAAATGAAGATCTGTGACTGACTGCTACAAAAGGTATTTTAAGAAAATTGTGAAATCCTGCAGCCACTTTTTCTATAAACACATGGTGTCTCCCATTATTTAGGATCTATTTCCAAAAAAACCTCTTTAAAATTAGCCATTAAGAATGTTGTTTCAGGCCTAAACCTTGTTTGAGTGGATATTAACTGCCAGTGATGACCAATTTTTTTCAGGAACGATGTTTTAAATTAGGGACATATTATGACTTACCTAATGTGTAGTTTATATATCTGGATCATTAACAAAACAAATATCTTAATGCTTGTTTGAAATCTTAAATGCAATCTAGAAATATTGTTGCTTAACCTACTTTTCAGTTAATGTTATTTCCTTATATTTGAATGCTATTGCCCATTATAGTGTTCCCGAGGTCTGATGCAAAGACCTTTTAATCCAAGCAATGGCTTTGATGGCAGTGGGGCTTGGACTGAGATGTGGTGATTTCTAGGTCCTTCGTGTCCCTTGTGCAAATCGATGGGGGAAACTCCCCACTGACACAAGAACAAGTTCCTGAGATAGCAGGGCTGTTGGAGCCCTCAGGACACAGGTTCAAGCTCCAAGATAGGTGGTTTGAACCTGCTTTTCCCTGGGCGCCTAGTTTGGTTTTTTAAATATTTTGCATGAAGGCAAAAGGTGGAGAATGGTATTTCTTTACTTCCTGCCTCACCAGTGCTTTTGCCAGTGGGTGCAACCCCTTGACTCACGGAGCACAGCACTCCAACCATCTGAGACTACGGAAGCATCTTCTCTGGTCCTTCAGATGCTTATGCTCATTGCACATGGCTCTCATGTGATATCACTGCGCAAGAGAGATATGAAATGTCTTAAAGGCTCCAACTGTTACAAAAATAAATCTTGCTGATTTTGATTCGAGTGAAATATAAAAATTAACATAAACTCACTATCAGCAGGATCTTAATTTGATTTTTTTTCCTTCAAACTTTTAAAATAGGTGTTCATCTTTAAAATCTCCACTTAATAATAGAGAACTGGTTTTCCCACCCCTTGTACACTGCATCATCAAGACATAAAATATGTTTCTGGCCATCTGAGTATAATAATGAGGCAGCTGGAGAGCTCACTTTGGTTGTTTATACCTATTTGGGCTCAGACCTGTTGCAGTGTCCTCTGGATGAACCTTTCTTGTCTCAGACTCTGCAATTTGATGTCTACTCCAAGCATTGGTTAAAGACCAAGTTTCAGCAGTTCATTTGCTTGGTGTGAAATTTAGTAGATTTCAATCATCACCTTTCTGGTGAAACATGCCAGTTTGAGGCTTGGAGATCTTGTGGCTTTGTTTTAAATAATGTTTGGGGCTGGGCTTCAGCCTTTGGCTTTGAAACCTGTCAGTGTGTTGCACAGACTTGCGGAGGAGATCGGTACAATTTATGTTATCATAAACCATTGCATGTGGGATTTCTTGAAAGAACAAAGGGAATTACAGATATATATAGTGCATGTATATATGTACAAGCACAATAGGTGAGGTCTCTCCAGTTGTTTGAATTGGTACTAGCTTATTTAAATGGCTTTCATGTACACCCCAGCTAGTGTTTTTTATTTTAATTCAGCTGTGAGTCCTTCCAGTTTCAGAACCGGGAAGGGGATTTTTGTCCTACTCCGTATCTCATGCTAATGTGTTTCTGATGAGTGTGCATCCTGTGCAGTACCTTCAACTGTAATTAATTAATGGATGTTCATGTAACAATTCTTTTTGCTGTGAAACTGATCCCTACCAAACTGTCTAAATCTTATGCGAGGCTCCTTTTCCTCTTAAAACTGAAAGTCACCTTCACCCAGTGTGGAAACTGGTCTAGGTACTCAGGCCTTTTTTCTCTTTTTTTTTTTAGTGTTTTGAGAGGGTCAGAATTACCCCTTGCTAGGATTACTGTCAGCCAGTATGATGACCAGGGAGTTCTGCTGGAGAAATATTTTGAAGTATGTGGAATTACTATGAGAGATTTGCCACTGACCATGTCACTTTGTATGCAGCATATCCAGCAAAAACATTCATATGCTGAAATAACTGTGGACTTACAGGATGTTAACCTGGGATAACTATAGCTTTACTGTGATACGGTCTGGCTTTTAAATTTTTATCCTGCATACAAGCCCCCGTATACATGCGTAATGCAACTTAAACCCTGTTGTCACCACTACGCAAGCTAGTGCTTTAAAAATGCAACCAAAGCTAAATTTAAGTACATGTGTAAGTGCAAAGCACTCAGCTTCTGTAACAAAGGTAAAACCTGGCTCCTGTGATAAAGATATATGTCCTTAATTTAGCCTGAGAAATCGCCAAACTCATTGTGTTGATGGTATGACCTAAACTAATCTTCTGTCCAGATTTTCAAAGCTGGAAAAAACTCAGAAAACTAATCTAGTGCAATGCTGATAGCATATGATGGTTGAGAGGTTGTAACATTATTTTAAAATATTATAATGTAGCTGATGTGGGATTTTCTGTAATGCAACATCAGTTGTCTGTTATTTGCCTCAGACTCTATTTACATGGGAGAATAAGACTAAAAAATTCAGCAGGTCTGTTAATACTCAAGGTACAGGTTATCATAAATGCTGGTAATGTTTTTCTATTCGTGGGTTTTTTCCTGTTATTACAGGGTTATATGAAATACAGAAGATATGTGGCAACATGAAACATAATGTAACCTGTATTTTCCTTGTTTGGTGCTGCTTTTCATTTCTCTAAATCAAATGGAGTGCTACAGGGTGCCCGGGCCCTTTAATATCATTATATACGGTCTACATAAACAGAGTAAACTCCAGAGCACACTGTATGCCCACCTTACATCACCATAAAGCAAATGAAACACATCAAAACAAACACTTCAGGGCAAAGAGCACTGGAAGAGGAGCCTGGTCTGTTGGTAAAGAAGCTGAACTCAGTTTAAATTGGTTGAAATCTCAGTTCACTGGTTCTAAAAAATTCCTTTTTCTTGGCGGGTTTTTAGGTCTGAAGCCATTTCAGTGCTCAAGAGCTGCCTCTGGCTGGTCTTCCCATGGCTCAGGAAGGGATTTGTTACTGAGGAGCAGCCCGAGAAACTACTGGCTGGAGGGGCTGAAACCATCCTGCTTTGAAGCAGGAAAATCCTTGAGGTGTTGACAGTATGGACAAGAGTGTGTTTGTTTTGTTTCCTTGAGTGTAATTTTTCTTGCTTTGAGAACCTGGACTACAACTCCTATTTTCAAAAGACTTGAAAGGCTGTTTTTCATTTTTGTGTAAAGGACTTTTATTGGGGTATTATCTACCTAGATACTCTGGCCAAATATTTACATCTCCCCATGAATGTGCTATATAGAGAAGTTGCAAAGAAAGTTGTTCCAGCCCTGGGAATCTTATGATACAGATATAAAATATAACAAGCCAGATAAGTGTGGTGGGAGAATGAAAGAATGAAATGGCAGTAGAAGTGATAGAGTATCAGAGTGGAAATACAAGTTTTGTTCTCAGTCCCTGCCTGTAGGATATCTTGGACAAGTTTCCAGTACTGAAATCTCTTGACTATCATCCAAAACTTGGCCACAACTGATTGCTGTAGTTTCCAGACTCATCCTGCATGCATCATAAGAAACCAAACTACCAAGTTATTTTAAAATAATGGTATAGCATTTGCAAGATTTCCAGTTTTCCCAAATAGCATCTTGGGTGAACCACAAGAGATGCATCTTACAGGACCACAGTCTGCTCCAGCAAACCAGGAGATACTTCAGTGACTCGAATGGAAAGTTCAAAGGATCCAGAAACTTTGAATCTTTTTTCCCTTTTTAAACTCTGGACTGTTCTATTAAAATGGTAAAGAATTAGAAAAATATTTCTAGTTAATGTGTAAATTGGGAATATGTTAGGGAGATGGAAGACTGAAACCCAAGTCATAGCCAGTTTTGCAGGCAGGGTATTTTGTACAGCTTAAGTATCTGCCACTAAAAAGTTGTCATTCAGCAATGGTTACCACAGTATCAACAACTGAAATACCACAGCTGGTATAGGAAATATAATCACTAGTTGTCACAGAGATTCAGGGTAGGAAATAAGTGTGCTATCTCCAAGGACAGTCTTTTTAATGCCTGTTTTCATAGGCAACGTTCATCTTTGTACTGTTACTAACTCCAGATGTTGCTTCCAGCAGGGCACAGCAAAGCAGAATCCAATGGGTAAAGTAGGCAAATAAATTGTCATATAAAGTTTTTGTTCAAACAGACTTACTCTGGAACAAGATAGGCACATAATGGAGTCTCTATTATTGCAGTCTTAACTCAAGCTTGGGTACCTTTAAAAAAAAGTTGTATTCCCACGTTCTTAGGCTTCAGTCATCCTAATTCAAGATTCATAATGGTCCTTCTGACCTTGGATGGCTACCTCCTCCTTGTTGGGGTGGGTTTTGTTAGTGACTGTGTATCATACAAGAGTTCCGTAATAAATCAGTAAGTAGGAGCTTGATCTAGTCATGTTTTTAATGACTCTACATGCTCAGTGAATTAAATCTCAATCCACCAGGACAGTGAAGTGATCTAAAAACATTCCCCGTCTTTGTCAAACTAACACTCTCCTTGTAAAAAATGCTTACTTGTCTTTTCATGGATCAAATTAGTAGGATACTTATTCAAATATTACTCCAAACAGAAGAAAGTTCTTTTAACTTCCTTTCTTTTGTCAACCAACTTTTAGTGCCAGTAACAAAAAACCCAACAACAAACAACGCAAAGAACAAACAAAAACCCCACTACCACTTGTTTGGGACTATCAAAATTTCATACCTTGAGAACAGATGGTATAAGGATATGGTGCACACACAAATACGACATTGGAGTAGAAAGGTAGCATTTAAGGAAGCCTGCCCAAATTGAGAAGTGTTCTATTCTGTGCTGAATTCCAAGGATCCTTTTTCACTTTGATCTTTGCAGTGGTGTTTGCTTCTGAGAAGGCAGAAGTTCAATTGCTTGGCCCCCCAACTTTGTTCCAAGATATTGGCAGTCGGAAAGACTTTAATATAGAATAACAAATGGACCACTGCAGCTAGGATTTAACCACCTACATTACACTGTACCAAAACCTAATACAAACCAATTGTGGTCTAGTGTGTAACTTCCACGGCTGTAAAGATAAAGATTCAGAAGGGTGTTTCCTGGATTGCACCAATGAGAGGTCAAAATCCCATTCTCAGGATTACTAGAATAATTAGATCCAGATTCTTTTTCCTGTGGCTGAAAGGAGACTTCAGGCTATTTAACTTCATGTTCTGCTGTAACGCTTCTAATAAAATGTTTTACTCTGGAAGTGTGTTAGATGTTAAAATTCCCAACAATACTCACAAAATATGACTCCTATGCTGAGCTTAATTGAATCTGGTTATTTATTATGCAACATAAAACATTTATTATATGGGATGTGTTCAAGAACGTCTCCATTTACCATATGTTTCCAAAAGTGCTTTACGCAGTGCAAATTGAAAAGATAAATCTGAGGAGTGAAACCACCAAGGGTCAGGTAGTCCAACCTGAGTTTTCAGAGCCAACCATGGACTAATCCTTCTTGAGATGCCTACTGGTTAGGTTGGGCTGTCCTTTTTCTTTCTGCAAAGTTGCCTGTGTCCTTTCTGCAGTTTTTGTTTATCTGTTTTTTATAGAGTTTGTCAAGTATAACCACTCGGATTTTGTTCAGTTGCACATGATTTTCCATTCCTTCCTTCTCCTTTTTTTAGTTGTCTGTTATGAAATGTTGTAGTCTGTGCTGTCCTGGCATCATCCAGCTGTGTAAAAGGCACTATCCAATCACTGTCCGTTTATTTTGTTGACAGCATGTGAAAGGCAGGAAAACTTGTGTGTGGCATAGTGTTGGCTAAAGCCAGTGTCTAGGAAGCACGGGAAAATGGTTTTACTGTTGTTTCAGATTCTGCAAAGCTATTTACTGTTCTGTGCAATTTTGCAATTCCTGGCAAGTCACCAGAAATGTATGGTCTCACTCTGTTGTGAATCCAAGACTATAAGTATTAACATTTCTTTTTCTGCTTTTTCTTTATCTTTCTTAACACTAGTTAGGATGAATTTTTGAGTGAAGGGGAAGGAGGTGGTAACTGTGTTTTGCTCTTTTGCAATAAGCTGTGCATATAAAATCATACCAATTAGATCCTAGGGCTTCTCTTAAATCTGTCTGGCCTTTTATGTCATCTTGTGATGGGTAACAGAATTCAAACTTCTCTGAGGCATTCTCTAAGGACACTGTAAACTTTTCCCACTGTATTTGCACTTAGATATAAAACAGTGACTCTTCTATATTTATTTAGCAAATCCTTTCTTGTAAACACAAATAATTTGTCTTGTTAATTATATCTGATCTTATATAAATGCACACATGACCTGCTTATTTCAACAATGCTTGAAAGGAGACTGCCTGGATAGGGGGAAAATCATATGCAAGGTTTGTCTTCTGTCTCAGATTAAGGCCAGTGAGTTCCCAGTGAAGTAAATAAGAACGGGAAGGTGCACATCTCTGAGCAAAATGTGACACAACAGATGATAGAGGACTTCCCAGACACTGGCACGTCTTCTGTTTAGATTAGCAGAGTTAAATTTGAGGACTAAACCTTGCTGAAAGTTCTCCATTAAGTTTTTATTTATGCCTGTACTAAAACAGTCACTTGGGTCAAAAGATGTTTATTATATTGCTATGTAATTAAAAAAAAGTTAATATTTGAGATGAATCCAGATGAAAACAAATTCAAGTGATCTCCGTAACTGAAAATGACCCATTTCTCTGACCTGAAGAGTCTTTTAGCTGTAATAGCTACTTCTGGTAAGTTTGATTGATAATGGCTGTTGAATCATGGTGAACTTGTACTTCTTCAACCGAAGACCAAAATGTTGGTGCCTGAAGTTTGATTCTCATGTTTCCTACTGTAATACTTAATGAAAAATGAAATGACTGCTCAATACAACTTCAGTTGAGCTGCTGACCTTGTACAGTTGTCGGATGAACTTCAGATGGTGAAATCCATGTTTAATTTGTTTTGTTTATTTCCCAGCCACATGGCAACATTTCATTGACATGGTGATAGTTGTTGACTCCCAGCTACCGTGGTTTTGAGCAGTGGGGTTCTGGCCTCTGCATCCTATGATGAGCCTCTTTCAGTTGTTGCTTGAAAAATAATTGTGCATCAAGGCAAAAGGTCAGTTTTAGCTTTATGACCCATGTGGGAAAAGCATATGGCTTTGTGCCATGCTGTGCTACTAAGCAGTCATTTAGTCAACTTTGCCATGGAGTTCCTAATATCAGGAGAGTAACTTGCTGTAGAGAATATTCACGCGTTCAATTTATAGAAAATTTATAGGAAACTTAAAAACTGTGTTCAGTAATATACTTGTTCCCATAAAACTTACATTGGATCAAGCCAAAACTGAAATATACTGCTGTTTAAACAGAAACAGGAATAAGTATCCCACACTAGGTTAATTTAATATTACATTCAGATGTTCTGGAATTGAGCGATGGAGCAGATGGGACAGTGATGACCAATTCCTAATAAAATAAAAAGACAGATGATACTTTTAAGCTTATTTATTCTTAAGAGCCATCAGGAATGGCTATGGGTAATAGCAAAAGTCCATTTTTTCCTCTGATTCTTCTAAAAGTTAGGATTATACTTGTTCATATGTCAACGCCCCCTCCCCATAATAATGTCTCTGCTTACAGTACTCAAGTATCCACATTCATTTTACTCACTGCCAATAAAAGTAATACTCCTTACTTTCTGATGGGTTAGGGGAGTAGCAGAGCTCTAGTCTACAGTAAAATTCTGTGGACTGTACTTTTCCAGTACACAGAGGACAAACCTGTTTGGCAACAGGGCAAGGCATATATATATATAAAGGCTGCATCAGCTACTAGGGAAGCTTGGTAAATACTCCACTATTATTAATCAAACACATTTATACAAAGAAGTTGTCATTTAAAATGGCTGTAAATTTTTTTTCTTGAAGATGGAATTAGCCATACCCCAGATGTCCCTCACCTTTTCCCTTCTCAAGTTTCTCTGTGTAGCATCTAGATGACCAAACATGCTCTTTATGCTTCTCAAATTTCCCAGACTAACTAAATATCCTGAGGCAGCCATGTCTGCAGTCCTATCTAATCATGGATTTGAGGGTGAGAATAACAGAACCAAATTAACAAAGAGCCATCATTAGGAAAGCCACTGATGGTCAACTGTGATTGAAATAGGCCCAGTTTTTAGGCATATGCTCGTGTTTCAGGACCACCAAACCCATGACTTGTTCTCTTGCTGAAGGCTGGCTTTAAATATAAAAGCGTGGAGACACTTTGTAATACAAATCAGAGTAAGATAGATACTGGCAAAGCCAATTTAGTGAAGCTTAGAGCAAAACGATGATTAACAGAAGACAAAGCAGCACCCAGGAAAGTTGGATTTCAAGGAAAAAACCCTGTCTGGAAGTAGGCTAAACAAAGCAGAAGCTTTTCCATATAAAGTGACAATGGAGAATAAAGATCAGAAAGTAAAGATAAATCTGTTTTACTGTTCCTCTGGGGAAAGGATGAAAAGCAAGAAAAATGCTGTTGACATGAATAATGCCTTAAACACTGGAGTAGCTGATAAATGTTCAAGTTCTGTGAACTCAAACGGAATACAGTTGTAAAGGATGTTTCTTTTCTAACCTAAAACCAAGATGTTGAAGAGAGAATAGATGTTCGTACTGCAGAGCATCGGTGTAGGGGTTTGGGAACTTTAAAGATGATCTCATTACAGACCAAATCATTTATGAAATGAGGTTCGTGCTGATTCTTGGTAAAGAGCTGCAGCTCGGGGGTGATTGTGGCAGGTGCAGAAGCCTTTAGTACATTTCCACCAGGGAAGGTCAGTGATCGGATTGCTGGGTTTGCACCATGCTGATGGACTACTTCTCCAGTGAGCTTTAGGGCCAGGAGCAACCTTATCTGAACAGTGCTGACAGACTGCAAAAATATAAGCAAGTTATGCCATTTTGTGTCCACTGACTGCTTGGTTAGGGACTGTCAGCAAAGAAATCTGTGAATTGAGAAATAGTGTTCCTTGGATTGTGTCTAGTTGACAGACAGAAGTACCGCTGATCACTGTGCAATCAGAAAAATCCTTGTGTTGCTAATATAATGACGTTAAAGGTTAAAATATCAGAGCATATTTCTGAAATATTGACATTTCAAGGAGGTTAGTTTTAGGCATCTAATGTGGATGTGTACATTATGGTTGACTCTGTCTATGCTGGGGTGCCTCTGTTGTCTTGGTAGAGAACACGAGCCTCTAACCAGACGCTTCAATTAAACACTAAAAATTGGGCAGTGCACATATGCACTTGGGACATGGTTTGGTGTTTGAATGTCTGTGCAGTAGAATGAGATGACCATCTACAAGGCTTTTACTTGAGTTGTTTTTTAAATGGAAAATTCACTTGTGCTGAGTGTAGACCAGCTGAAGGTGAAAAGACCTGAGACTCTCAGACACTGGATGGTCTGTGGAGGTTTCCAGCTGTGCCTTAAGACTTGTCCGCAATGCATGGTGACCTTGAACTACAACTTCAGCTTTGCTATTAGTTCACTTCCCATCTATGTATTGTAACAGTATGAAAATTGTTCAGAGAAAGGATGAAGTAACATCCATGAACCAACAGGGAGAAGAGGAGGAGGAGGAGAACTGCAAGAGGTAGTGGAAAGTAAATCCTTGTGCTGGAAGGGTTGTTGCTTTGGAGGCATCTGTGTTAACAGCTCTCTTAAAAGACAGCCTGTTAGCTATGGAGACACAATGCCCTGTGTTATTACCCTGCAGAGAGTCAACAAAATTGTATTTCAGTCTTTATTTTGAAGCATATATGTGTATTATTGAAACAATTCCTAATTTGAAAGAAATGAAGGTCATGTGGTTCTCCCTAATCCAAACTCTCTTTAAAGAAATAGCTTCCCTGTTGCTTTTTGCTTCTATCCTCATGTCATAACTAAATGAAAGAAGTTAAGTTGTTAGTACACTCTGCTGGTCTTCAATATTCTTTGTACAAAGTTATGGGGAAAGTAATCAATAAACATTTTTGTTTCTTTTAGTCTCTTGGTTGTAGCGTGATTGCAGTGGAACTGAGAGCAGAGATCCATCTTTAATGCTGCTTTTTTCCCCAATACAGCTTATGAGCCAATACACACAGTTTACTCAAGGGGCCCCATGCAGCTAATCTTTATGGAAATAAAGGATGAAAATATTCATCTCTAGCAACATTTAGCTAACTTGTTTTTTCCCCCCATCTAAGTAGGGCAGGTAAACACATCCCTGATAGAGTAAATCGCTTGTTTGAAGGATTTTATTATTTTTCCTATTCTTTTCTGCATGTCTTGAACTAAGAAAAATAAATCCATAAAAAGAATACATTAACCTAATATAGGTGCATTGAATATCTGTTGCTACTTTCTGCACAGTATAATTCTCATCTGATTTACTTCAAAACATTGTGATCCCAGCTGTAGAACAGCAACAAATGCAAACTAAAAATACTTGGAATTACTGAGTTAAAAAGCTGTCTCTTTTTAATAGCATAAAATCGGCTGGGACCAGATGGTATAGCACAATCTTCATCCACACTCTTCAAAAAAAGAGCAACTGATGGTTTTTAAATTCACATTTTTAAAAGTGAGATCCGTAAAAGCCAGGTAAAGGCCAGAGCTATAGGTAACAGTTTTGGGAGCACAGGCAGGGACCCGAAAAGCTCAGACACTCACTAAATAGAGCAATAGATAATGTGTATCTTTAGTATATGGAAGCTTATATGGTGTCTCTTACCACCACCATCATCCTGAAAGGAAAAGTGAATATATTTTTGTAGTACTCTGGGACTTCCTGCATATGAGCTGAAAAACAAGTGCTATTTCTGGAAGGAATGACCAAATATTTACTGAGTCCAAAGGAGGTGACACTTTTTCAGCCTTGGTGTCAATAAATAGTGAGAGTGTTCTAAAGGAGCTACTTGTTTAAAAAAAAAAAAGTTTGAATTGAATGACCAGAAAGGTGATTTTACTTGAATTTAAAAGGAAAGATAAGTAAGGGGAAGTCTCTCTAAAGTACAAGATATCCAAAGGACAAACACTGATAAATTAATGAAACCATTGAAGTCTGCTGGATTAAGAGCTCTGGGAGCTGAAAGTGGAGGAGGCAGGGAATTTGCCACAAAATCTGTATGGAACTTGTGTCCCAAAACCATATGAGGATGGGCTGCAGCTCTCCCTGGAGCTATGACCCTTGCATACGGGCTTCCCTGCTTATTTACTTTCCCTGCTCTCTTCACTTTAAGGCAATGTGCTTTTTCAGGTAAGGCAAGAACATTAAAAGCCTCATTAGAGCAAGCCAAATGCCTGCAAGGAAAATTCAAAATGAAACAGGGAAAACAAAGCCCCAAAACAAATGGCTGAAGAGAAAAAGACAACTGTCTTAGAGGTAAAGTTATAAATAAGCCAGGAACAGGTGGACTTCACCCTCCCCATAGAGGACATCTAGACAAGCCCTTCTTTGCCCAACTGACTGCTGTTCCACCATCATTTTTAGGCAACACAGCCGTCCAGTGGGATGGCTTTCCTTCCCTCCTGCTGCTTTCCTTTTGTGCCTGGCTGCATGTTCCCATCACCTCTCGCAGGCCAGCGCTAGCATTCATTGATCTGGTTAGCCCAGCAGTGATTAGCCTGTGGCTGAATTCCTTCTCTGCCATCGCTCGCCCCGCAGCCACCAAATGCTAATGCCCATGGGGGTGTAGAGAGGAAACCTGGGCCCAGAGTGAAGGGGTGTCTCTTCCAAAGGGGGCATATGCTGGTGGAAAGTCTTCATAGACCCATCCCTTAGGGTGAGCAGAGTCGTTGAGCCACTCTGTAGGTGCATGGTCCAAAAGGGTGGTGAGAAAAATAACCTCTCTGCCAAGTTAACTAGGGAGGTAGCAAGTGCGAGAAGATGTGCAGCTCCATTTGTTCTAGCCTGGCACAATTATTCCGCATCTGATCCAGCCTCTTCAGAGAGTGAAGTGATTCACTTGCAAATGACTGTACGAACAGAGAATAAAGAAACAAAATTGGGTTTAGCTGAGCAATGAGAAGGGTGGAGACAATCCTGCCTGTAACACCATGGAAGACGGTCTTGGTGGGGTTTTTTTTGCCTTTATCAGATGGACGACTATGAAATGCATACTAATCTATCAGAAGGGCAGGAAATAGGTGAATGGTTTTAAGACCTCATTTGGTTAATGAATTAAAATGCAGAAGAAAAAGAATCCATGTAGATATACCCACTTGGTCATTTATCATTGCAAACACTCCTAACAACCATGCCAAATTCAGGCTTCAGGTTATTCACTAATAGCCATAGGCAAATGAAATTAGCATACTGGTGAATAAATTAATCCTAGTCCAGGAGGGAACTTCTGTATTCATATGAAGCACGGAAGTACAATGCAAAAATGTTGGTTTGGATTTTTTTTTTTCCCCACAGGGTGTGGATAACACACCAAAGAGAAACTGGCCATGTAGAATGGGCAGAACATCATCCAGGTGACACCCATAGGCTGAGAGATGGGAACCTGGCAGGAGGGTATTGGGTTGGAAAGGACAAGGAAGATGCTCAGCAGTATCCCTTTTAAAGTGCTCAGCGACTGTGTGGATCTAACACACAGAAAAGTGTATTATTATTGTACCAAAAAATTCCCAAAACTCAAAAAAACCCCAACAATAAAAAGTCATTTCACCTCAGAGTGAAGAAATCGGGGAAATAAGGAGAGAATTCCGTAAGCTGCCTGTTTCTTCATGTCTCTCCTGTTGGTATCGTTTGAGACCTGGTTTTCAGCTGCAGATAAAAAGTGGCTCCCAGTATTTGGGGGGTGGGGGGGTGGGCAAGGAAGGGCTCTCATTAATGCTGGGGATTTTTTTAACTTGGATTTCTGAGTAACCATCTGAAAAAGAGTATGCTGTGTAGTGTCACTGTAGTTGCCCATTATAATGTCCAAATTATAGTGAGGGTAAAAAAGATGATGTGCCTCCCTGAAAAGTCTGATGTAACACTGTGCCTAATGGGTAAAAGATGAAGAGGGATAAAGCGATGAGATGATGCAGTTAGCCCTTGCTAATACCTCTATTCAGAAAATATTCTCCTGTTACAAATATTTGTTGACTTAAGTATTTTTAAAAAAAGAAAAAAAAGATGACCATATCCTTTTTGTTGGGAAACTTGTTAGATGTTTGCCAGCAAGTGAGGTAAAACAAGGTAACGTGTTTGACAGCTGTAACTCTTCAAATAGTCACGGTGGTGTTATTCCCTGCCCACGCGTGGTATTCCCTTGACTTCAAAGGCACTTCCTATTACTCATTGGCACTGGTTCCTGCTGGCATATTTGCTGCAGGGTAGAAGACTGAAATAAAGGAATAGATGTAAGGGTCAGGTATCCTCCTTTTACTAGATACTGGTCTAAGAGAATGGATAAAGCCTCTCTGATGGGCTTCTTGTTTCCCCCCGAATCACCAGAAATATGCATTTGCTTGTTAATGGGGTTTTTTTGGGTTTTTTTTTTTTAGTGTTTAGAAGACAGAGAAGAGTGTCAGTCAAAGACTGCTAGACTGGATGAGTATGGTATGATCTTACATGTAACAGAATGTTTTGATTTTAGTGTCTCTGACTCCTGTTTGAGCTACCAGAAAGATACTGCTACAATCACTTAACGTACCATGAAAAATTGCTTTGCTATTACATTAAGGGCTGGGTAGAAAAAGGGACTGGTATAGCACTCGCGGTGTGGGGCAGATGGGATGGGGCCCTGAGAAGATTTGTCCTAGCACGTTTCTATGAGGACTGAGACCACAGAATGCTGAAGTTTTCTTTATCTTTGCCCCGCAGTGTTTTTTTAATGGTCTTTCCTCTCCCCTTAAAAATACTTCTAATTGGGGGTATCTTGAATTTTCATTTTGCTGGGCATGCGGTGACAGCTCTGCTGCAAAAACAAACATTCCCTGTGCAGCGTAGTCCATCACTGTAAGCCACTCAGCACTGTTGTTGCAGTGATATAAATGGATCTCCATGCAATGAGATAGTGATTAATAGCAGGTAGAGCACAGTGCGCAAAGACGTGGTACTGTATTCTTCACCCCCCCAGCAGTTGTCATTTAATGCACTCTATCAGGAGCAGTTTTATGTAATAGACATGGGAAGATCCATAAAAGTAACATCTGAGACTGCAGTAGGGCAAGTATTGATTTATTTGTTACAATAAAATTTTTGTCATTACTATGCAATTGCTCTATCTCTGGAAGAATTGATATATGCTGTTGGAAGCTACAATCCACTGTGCAAAACTTTTCTTTTTTTTTTTTTTTTGTCTTCCATAATTTCCTGTAACTCTTCTAAAGAATCATTATTCCTTATTACATAGGCCTGGCATGCCACCTATTTAGATAAATGCCTGAACAAGTGTGCAGTAAATATTCACAGCAGCTCATGTTTCAGCTATATATGCCACTAATTAGATAATTTAGTGGCTCAAATAAATAAACACAAAAATAGAAGCAGACCTGAGAAAACAGTGGAGTAAAATGTACTGTCACTGTCATTCAGTGGACCGAGATACCAACTTTTAGTCTGTATCGTGTGGCTCTAATATACTATAGATTTGAAAAATAAAGAAGGAAAAACAGTGAGAGCAGAAAGAAAAAGCCTAGGTTACCCTCAGTTACCCACGTAGAATAAAAATGGTCAGGGAATATTAAAAATCTTGACTCCCCCACATTGCATTTATTTACCCATGTGTGTTTGGCACCTTTCTTGCCGCAAGCTCGGGGAACATGCCCAGCCGAGTGTACCCGGGATTTCGATATCTAGGGTCCTTTGTTTACAGATCTCAAAGGGGAGAAGCATCATTGTCTCTCATTTGACAGAGGAAAAACAGCATGCGGCTCACCCAAGGTCATGGCAGAAAAGCTCACGTGCAAATAAGCTGCTGGGTTTTTCTGCCCGTGGTTGCCTTTTAAGGTAGATAATGCGGCGCTTAAAAGCGCTGGCAGGAGTCACGGCCTCGCTGTGCTGGGGACTCCCACATGCTAATTCAGATGATGCGGAATTGATGCAAGAAACACAGCAAATGCTTTTTCCATATCAGAGACTTTTTTTTTCAGAATTTTGACCTGTTGACGGGTTTACAGTTCTCCTTATGATTTCCTTACAACTTCGTTTATCAGCCCTGTGGAATCTTTAAATTAAATTCTCCTTAGATTAAACTCATAGATCCTGAAACTGTTAAGCAATTGAATTAAGCAGGATGGAGACAATAGGTGGAAGTTTTATTTGGAAAATCAGCACAAACCATTGCGATCGACAGTGACAGTACCTCTGCAAAGGCACCTGGGACCCTCAGGTTGGCACAGTTCAGTCTTGTTCATTATTTGAACACCATGGCTGATACGACAGATGTGTTATTAGGCATATTCTGGCTGTCATTTTCATTGCCGTTCCTGATCCTAGTAAGGTCCATTTTTGTTCTTGCAAATTTTCAGAAGCAAGTGTCGGTCGGGAACGGATCATGGGTTTTCCAAACTAGTTTATTTTTATTCTCCCTACCTTGGGAATTGGCAGCGAGCATCCTAATTTGTTGTTTTCTTCTTGATTGTAGTTTTTGATAAAGACAGCTAGCGATTCCATTGGACCTAGCATGCTCTCTGGCTAGACTTGTTTTCTTTCCTCAAAACTTACCTGGCACTTTAAAAAGAGCGTATGAAGCTTTTTCCGAAGACCTTGCTTCAAAAGTTAGGTGTGTGGCTGGCATCTGTGTGTCGGTGGCTGCAACATTCAGTAACACAGATACATCACCTGTATGTGATGCAGTTCACTCCTTTTGTTTTCAGTTAGGACAAAAATCATGTTCAAAATCTGCTTTAACATATTTCACTAGGCTCTAGGCCACCCTTTCAGGCAACCTTTCAGGGCAGAGGGTTCAGAGACTGAGGTCTCACAGTCTGATACTCACTGAAAGTTTTGGTGGTAGCAGCAGTATTCCCATTGCCCAGTTTAAGCACTGGGATTCGGACACTTACGCTGTGGTCAGCAGAGACGGGGCTGAGAGCATGGGAGTTTGAGTGGAAGAAGCCCAGGTGGAGAGTGGCTAGAATCTAGCGAGGGACTGCTTTGGCTGGTAGGAGGTGAAGAAGAAGTGGTTGTGGTGCTGTGTGAGCAGATCTTGCCGTGTGCTGGTCTGTGCGAAGTCAGGGAAGCTGCTCTTGGAAGATCCTTGCATTAAGCTAGTAAAAATGGGGTACTTTAAGGACAGTGTTCCAGGCTTGACTCTGTCTTTTATCATCTTAAGGGTTTTAAGGTGGTTTCAACATTGATTTTTCATGTCTGAGTTTTTCCAGGCTGGATTTTCATTATTGCTCAGATAACACAAACTACAGATATTTGTGGTTACCAATCAGCTGATGGAAATATGAGGATTGCGTGACTTGGTAGTTGGTTCCATCTGAGGATATTCAGTATCAGCTAAGGTTAGTATCCAACAACAGCCAAATGAACGCTCAAGAGAGGTCAATAAACTGCAAATAAGATCTTTTCTAGCTTGTTCTTTTTCCGGCATCAAGCTGCTTGAAATGAACTTTTCTTCGCATTTTACACAAAGAGGCTTGCTAGCACTTCATTGTCATTTGTAAACTGATCAAAATGGAATCATTTACCAGTCTATGATGCTCATGCTTGTGCTGCTTGATATAAACCCACAAAGATAAGAAATAAATAAAAGATACCATTTTGGCTTTAATTCTCAGCATCCAAGGAATATACTGCTTTTCAGTAGTGAGATAATTTCCAGCTATTCAGAGCTAAGCAGAAATATCATACCACATCACTAAACATCCGTGGTTTATATAAAAATATAGATTTCCTTTAAGTGCTTTACTTAAATCTTTGGTAAGTCGTATTTACGTTATTATTGTTTATGTTCCGAGAAGTCAGTAGAAGGACAGCATTGTTGCAGTTTATGCGGTTCCATGATTCACACTTGATGAGGTCACTATCAAATGAGGGAGAAGGAACCACTGACAAGTTTATAGCCATGCTGTACCGTAGGACACATGGCATGAACATAATAACGCAGGCAGGTCGCTGTGGTTTCGGAATCGGTATTTTATTTTCCCAAGCCTGTTTTTGTTTTGATCTGCTAAAATCAGCCCACCTAGAAAGGCATTATTTTTACCTGAAGTCTGACTTTGCCATGGCTTGAATATATTAATCTGGTTAAATATCGCCACCTCACAGCTAATAACACTTGGGATTTGCAAGGTTCAGTCTTTTGCAGAGACTTCAGTCGAATCCTCAATAGAGTGTAACCGAACCTAAATTAAAGTGTAAGTGGAGGAAAAGGGGACCATAAAAAGGAATGATGGTGAATGGTGCAAGAGGCAAGTGTCTGGTTCTTATGGTGATGTAATTGGGCAGATCCAGATTACCGAGGTTTCGCCTCTGGCCTTCCTGATGCAGATTTTTGCCCTGCAGTGTCAGGAGTTTATTTATCACATTGTCTGTCTGCTTGGCCAAATTTCAAGAAAGTACTTGGGAATCTCAGGGGGACAAACAAAAGTGATGCAGTGGACAATGGTCAGAACAGAGAGATGACACTGGCACAGCAACAATCCTTATGTGCAACAACTTTTTTGGGGTCAAAGTTGTTTCTGCCAGTCAGAACTACTTTTATTTATGCTACTTATCTGTTAAAGGTAACTTTGACTAGGGAAAAGGACCGTTACCCTGTTTAAGGCACCAGTTTGGATATCTGGGTGCTATTTGGGGGTTTATGTTGGCCTGTGTGTCAGTGTTAAGATAACAGTTGTGTGTTTGTGCTCCTCTGTCTGCCCAAGGTCAATAGGAAACAACTGTGCTGGTGGGTGAAGCATATAGTAGTAGATGATTGTTTCGTGGAGATGGCTGCAGTGAATCTCTTGTGGTGAATCTCTTATTTATCTACAGGTTATTAAGCATGATCTGCTGATGTTTCTCATGCTTTTTTGATGTCTTCATTGGGCAGTGCTGGACTACACAGGAAACTTGTATCCTGTTTGGTTGTATGGCTCTACAAAATATTAGCTGCTTTGTATATTTTGAAAACTCACTCGTTAGGTTTTTAAGCCTTTGCAGAGGTCTCTGGAGCTCAAGTCATACACTGGAAAGCTCCATTCAGAGTAGGCTGTAAACTCCTATTCGGATGTAAGTGCTGTTTTGAGCGTCTCCAGGGAAGATGTGGATAGCTCCTTAAAACTTCTTTCTCAAAATGTGTGTAGGTGTGTTTGTGACATTTCACAAGGCTGATAAAGCAAAGATGCCAGGAAATTAATTTTAATCAGATGAAATCCAAAGTGCTCTGAAGTTTGTTTCTACCAGCTTTACTGAGTTCTGGATCAAACTACATTAGAAATCTTAAGCAGTTCGGAGTAGTGCATATAGAACTGCTGATAGATGGAGCTGGGACTTGTTTCTGAACCAGTAAACTATCAGGAAAGTCCATTGGAGGAAGAACATCCCCTGATCCCTGTTTCCATGAACAAGAAAGGAAAAGACAAGAACTTAGTAGGAGGATAACTTCAGAAAAGCAAGGCTACATCATGCAGTGCTCCACCCCTCAGTCTGTCCAGCTTTAGGCTTGTAGGTAACACACCAAGGGGAAGGGCAGAGTGGTCATCAAACGCTAGCCAGAGGTTTGACTTAGGCTGAGCTGTGGGAAGGGAAAGACGAGCATTTGCCTGTCTGGCTCTTGTTGTAACGTTTGAGAGAGGCAGGCAGAGTCATTCAGCCCTCCTTTGCTAGACTGAAAACCAAAGGGATGTGAAAGCAAGCCAGTTCTCGAAAACATCTTCCTTTTGGCCCTTTCCAACAAGATTCTTCAATGTGTTTATTATCATTTGGATGCTTAGGGATCACTGAGTAAGGAGTTTTATCTTAGATTGAGTTTGCAGGGCTTGGACTTTGCTCTTCGAAGCTGGTGTCAGAAGCACTGTGCAGAGCTGAAGTGAAACATATTAATTTCAGTATTTTTTTCAGTTTTCCCATTTGCTATCTCCCTCTTATCTTTGAGGTTTTTTCCTCCGCTCCATATAGAGAAAAACTTAAATACATATTTTTCTAAGAGATTGCTGTCTAAACTTTCCTTAAGTTAAACCATGTGTTTTGTTGGAAACTTTAGATGTTTATCTGTTTCTCTGAGTTTTTTCTTTCCCTTTTATACTTTTACCCTCTCCTTAGGGAGCAACAAAGCAAAAGACCAATGTCTCATCCAGACAATGTTAGAAGGACAAGAGATAAAGCAGGGTTATTTTTGCTCTTAGAAAAGTTTAAGACTCCTGCTTGCGGAGCTCTGTGTCTGTGTGGATGAAGAGCAGTGAACGCAGAGCCGTGCACATCAGCTCCATGGGGACCACCTCAGTGAAGCTCCTCTTTGTTGCTCCTCCAGGGAAAGTGGACAAACTCGATGTAGACACCAGCAGAAGTACTTGCCATCTGTAAAGGGATTAGCGCTCTTAAAATCTCCTTTAGCAAATGCTTGCCTTTCTACCTCTGGAAATGAAGGGCCCTATTCATGTTCTTGATGGCTGTGAATTTGGCACCCTCTAGGAGTGCTATATAATTTCTGTTTTTAATGACTGGGTGCATTATTAGAACGAAGAGGAATGTATTTAGTATACAACAAGCCAAGAATAGAGCACCAGACTATATTTTCAGATTGAATTTCTCATTTCCAGACACAGAATTTCTGGGGGTTGTCATGACCATCACCTGCATAGCCATTCAGGGACAGTGCTTCCCCAGGAGGAAAGTCTGCTAGTGGAGAGGATTTGCCACCCCCATGTGAGGTCATTTACAAATCAGAAATAAAATCCACTCTGTCTCACCTACGTGTGTCAGGAGGAATTCAGCAATCATAAACCAGTCCTATCTTGGGCTGTTCCCTGTCATCTGAAGTTTTTTATGGTCTAGAAGCAACGCTGCAGTTCTATCCATTTTTAGCCAAAGGCTTATGTAGAAATCTGAAATTATAGTAGGGGATAAACGTAAAATATTTCTGCGTAATTGAGTTGCTCTTCAGTCTTTCTTGTTCTTCAAGATTAAACAAGCTTCTTTCCCGACAAAACACACACATTCTTGGCTTTTAAGAAAATTCTTATTTCAGGAAAAGTCAGTTTTCTTCTGCATCCGTGGCCTTTTTGAACATTGGTATGTGGGAAACACGACAGAGACTTGGGGGGAAGAGAGGAACAGGGCATCCTGACGGGAGGCGATCTTAAAGCAGCAGGGCTGTCCAGATGTCCTTGGTATGGAGCCTGATATAGTCCCTGGTTTAAAAGATAGAAACATCGCAGTAGTTCCTAACATGGGCTTGGGGCAAGATCCTCTGTGACTCCATTGTGAGTTCGATTGGACTTTTGGGGTCACTCATGTACCAAAACACCCACCCCCAAGCAAACAGGGTCTGGAGGGGCCACTGAAAGGAAGCTCTCGGGCTTTTGGGCTCCCGGCACAGGGAGCACCCCCGACTCCTGGGGCTGATGTTTTGTTGTGGTGTTTAAATACGCTATAAAAGCCATGGTGAGTATCTCTGGGGTGGTGTAGATGCAAATGTTTGCACAGTGGGGATGCTGTGGACTCTTGTTGTAACAGCCAACTGACTTGTTCCAACAGAGGCAAAGCTGGTCACGTTGATCAAGTGTAAATGTGTATCCACCCAACCAGTAAGCTTTGTCTGTGCAGCTTTTATAAGCAGGTAGGCATGGGTTTCCAGGAAAAAACGAGCCATAAACCGCAGAGACGCTGTGGCAACAACACAGAATGAGACCTAAGTTTAGACCCTGGGAAAACAGGTGACAGTTCAGTGGCATGGTTTGCATTGAACTGGAATATTAAAAGTTAACGTATGAGAAACACGTAGCTCACTAGTGGTGTAGCTTTGGGGATTATTAGGGAGGATATTAATTTAAGTAGCTCAGGACTTAATCCAGGGAGGTAACTTAAAAGGAGTTGGGAACAGAGCAAGCAGGAACCCAGCACTGCTGGAGCAAATGAAGAAACAGCTGGAGAACAGGGCCAGCCTCGCATTTTTTGTGCACGGCAGTGAGCGGAGACAGGAGGAAGTCAGGCAATAGTCTCCTCTTCAGCCTGTGGGATGTATTTCCTACTCCCAAAACACGTGTTGTGATCGTCACTGAAATTGCAGTTCTTGTACAACAGATAATCCCATGGTTTGGGTGGCAGAAACTTTTACTCTGCTTTGGAAGATAGAAAGAGCAGAGGGAAACCAAACTCCACTGCAAAAAAGAAAGAGTTTGAGGGGAGGAGGGATAAATTAGTCTCACTTCACTGAAGCAGGTCATGCAGCGGAGCTGTACACTATCTGAGGAATGGACGTGTGTAGGGATAAAATGATGGGAGTATTATCATTCTGCCTTAAACTGCTCTAAAAGGAAGATTTGTTTGTTGGAAACTTATGGTGGTGTGTAGGAGTGTTTATGTGAACAACACGAAGGAAAAAAAACTTTCTGTAATATCCTTACGATGTGTGCTTGCTAGGCTTAGCTTAATTTTCCTGTGACTGGATTTTGATTTCAGTCTATTCCCCCTCCAAATATCTCTTTTATTCTCCCTCACTTCTGCTTGTTACTGTGTTAACAGTGTCACGATGCATGACAAGGAATGTCTTTTTAACTAGTCTGTCCGCAAAGGACCGTGTCTGAGAGAACAGCGCAAGTGATATGCGGAGCATAAAAATGCTGTGGAGATTGATGAACTGTATGTACACCAGCACATGGAGGTGTACGTATATAAAGAGAGGAAAGGGAAAAGGGAATTGGAGCAAAAAGTTTTGAAGTTTGGTCAGTTATGAGAACTGACCCTGTAACACTTTTTGAAGCTCTTTGCATCTGTATCTTCTTTGATTCACTGTAATGAGTAACGTACTTACAATGGATTATTTCATCTCCCAGGGGACAGTCTGACCCTTCTCACCTCTCCTTATCGTAAGCAGCCACGGGGGAGGCAAATTGTGTTTTGCCCTTCCCCACAGGGTGTGTGCAGGGATGGAGTCCAGCAAACTGCAAAATGTCCTGCCAAATTAGTTTACTGGCCCTCCACAGGGCTGGCAAGGATTTAATCTCGGCTGCGGATGCTGCCCCTTGCATGTAGGCTGGACTGGGAAGAGGGGCATGACTGGAGGCTGCCATCGGTCCCCTGAGTTACCTAACCCTAACCCCAAGGCAGTGTTTCCTATCGCGCTTTTAATGTACTGGGTTAAATTCGGCCCATAGGTACTTTGTTGAAATGTGTACATATTTGTTACTAAATCCTTATGTATATTTTACACCTCTTTTCCCCTTAAGTGTCCTGATGAATATTTATAACATCCAGTTAAATTTCAGTACCGTATTTGGTTGTCTGAAATAAAATCTTTATTATCATTTACATATTCTTTTTTATTTACATATCCTTATTTACATATGCAGCTTTATTATTAATGTACATATACAACTTTTAAAATAAAGACAAAACCTTTGACTAGAAGGATGCTTAAATGCCAGTGTTTACACTGCTGATGTCTGCCACAGAAAGTATAGAACAGAAACTTATGTCTATAAACTGGCGCATTTAGGGAAAGACATATTTCTAATGTCCTATTGCTATTCTTTTTTTTTTTCCTCATGATGAATTTAAAATATAGAAGGTTGGCATGTGGAAAAAATGTGGATTTCTGCATCTGATCTAGATCTACACGATGAATATCTAAGAAGCAGGCAATTTGTCAGTTTTCAGACTAAAGTTCCTATAGCACATGGCTTGTAGGGAACAGTGATTTACAATTCCCTATGAAAGCTTTTCTGGGCTGAAAAAGCTAATAGATGATGTTGCTGCTTAAGTGCTAAGAGAACGTTTTCAGCCCTCAAAGGTTAGGATCAAATAAAAAGTTGTGTTCCCTGAAACACACAAGAGAGGTTATATCCTGAACTGATGTGTCCCTGTTATTTATCTGTTTGAATTCATTGAAAAATAAATGTTTTCACCAGGGAAATATTTTATTTTGGTATGAAGAGTCATTGAACACATACGTCTGCCTTGGAACAAAATTAGCTGTGATATTAAACTCATGTTCAAAGGTATATTGGCAAACATTCACGTGGAGTCCAAAAACGTTCATTATTCTTCTTTGATTCTACACAGCTGACAGATTTTTTTGTATTAATACCTGGTGAATGAGAGATGGATTTAATGCCTTAGAGATGTGACAATTCCTTGAGAATTTTTGGAGCCTGTCTTGATCTGGGGGTCTTAAGTGCAATTTATGAATTCTGGTTGAAATTATGAAGTTGCTGTTATGAGAAATGGTAGCATCTTGGATTGTCCCAAATAGCGAATCCATCATTTTCTCACAGGGTCTGTCACGTACCCCAGTATAATGACCATGGAGAGTCACTCATCTTAATGCCCAGGTTCTGAACGACGAGTCAGGAGAATGGATTTTCTCCTGTATCTTCAGGAGAGGGAAATAAGGACTCTGGTAATTTCTTGGACAGAAGCAAGGGGATGAAACATTTGTTGAAAAAGAAGTCATGGAGGAACAAGAAACACGGATGTAGCTCTGAGAAACGAAAAGATGATTTCTTAAGAGAAAAGGCCAACCTAATGGCAGGACCCAGAGTAGGCCAGGGAAAGTTGGCAAGTTGGGCTGAAACTATTTCTGAGAAGAAGCCGTGACACAGCAGAAAAAAATCCTCATCAGCTAATGAGCTTAGATTCCTGTCCAAGGAATTCTCCAAAGTGCTGAGGAACTCGAGAGAAGGAAATAAATATACGCATTGTTATTTTTGTTTGTGTATCTTTTGACTTCATGACAAGTGACAGGGATATTTTGTACTTGGACACACATGCAGATATGTAAAGGATCCTTGTGTTTAGAGTTTGCAGCTTCTACTTTTAAAATCCTCTGGTTGGAATGGAACCTCCTGATTAATAAGTACCCGCAGATGACACTTTGCTTTCTCTCTCAGCAGTGACTTTATTTTCGTTCTTCAGTGCTCGTGTACAGGTGACCACTTTTTGCCAGGGTGTCAAGGTTTCTGTCGGCATTGAGGAGCTCTTAACCGGAGGACAGAGGGCAATGGAGCACGGTTTGGGTTCGCTTTGCTGAGAGCCCCTTGGTGCAAATTCTTTCCGATGATTGCCAGTCTGGTCTGAACCGTGCCTTTTGCATCTGAAATAGAGGAGCTTCCCCATGCTTCGGAGGTGTTCGGGTTTTGTTTCTCACATCTGTCCGTTTAACCCAAACTGTGTAGATTTGCATTGTTTGGATGTGAACTTTCCCCAAATTCAAAACCTGTGGTGGAGTGGGGTGAGAGGAGGATGAGGAATAAGGAGAGGAGGCAGATGCAGTATTTGTTCTGTCTTGAGTCCTGTCCCAGCTCTTCTTCTGTTACACCATGGTATCTTGGCCAAATATTTTAAATGAAGAAGCTACCATTTTCCTGGGGTAAACTGCGGAGACTCTGCTGCCTCCCTCTTTGTTTTTGCTCAGTCAGATCCCACTTCACTTCTTAGCCTTATGGTCCAGGTGGCGATTTTCAGACTGAATTTGCATTTTGTAAACTAACAGAGGGTCAGGCCCTCCATTCCTGCTTATCCACCCATTTGAGGATGGGAAAGGATTCGTGAGGAGGGGCTTTGCTGCCTTTCCAGCCCCTGTCCGGTGCAGAGGGGTGCATGGGGCAGGAGAGCTTTGTCTCACCTTGCAGCTCACCCATGGCACTCGTCTGCGTGTGTCCTGCCAGCAAAGGGGCCAAGCACGGCTCCTGTTCCGTGTCAGCCACGGTGGGGAATGGCTCGCTGAAACCACTCGCTGGCCACTGAGGGATGGCTGACGGGCAGAGGTAGTTTGCGAGGGTATGGGTCGGTGGTGCTGCTGTGCTTGGACATCCCAGAGTAGTTAGGTCCTCTTGGTGACAGAGGCTGGACTGTGTCCGTCTGTGCCCGTGTGTCCCCCAGGACCGTGTGTGTGTCTGCAAGAGTGGAGTTGTTCATGGAGCAGCGTAGCCTGAGACTGTGCTGAGGTGGGGAAAGCCTTCGTCACACACGTAGCTTCGTTTTGTCACACCGGAGCTGCTGTTCCTGTTCTTTGCAAGTCGAACCGTATTGAGCCCCAGCGAGAGGACTGGCAATGTGTGTTTTTGAACTTGGGAAATGACAGGGACCTCCAGCGTAGGGTGTAAAACATCATTCCTGCCATTTCATGTCAGCGACAGTATAGCAGAAAGCAGAGATGAACGCACAATGCCGAGTCAATTCTTCCTGTCTCTGCAAGGTATCCTTTTTTAAAAATTAGTTGAGATGCATTGATTTGAGAAAGCCAGGAGCAGGGGCGAGGGGAGGTGGAAGAAGAGATGCTACTTGCTCTCTTACAGAGCTATTTACTGACCAGCTATTATTTTCGCCTTTTGTATTACTGAGAAATTCATACATTGTATTTGCCTTTTGTATACAGCTCTCAACAAGTCTCTCTTTGTCAGCCTTACAAAGGGCAATAAACTCTGTGTTGCAAATGAGCCTCAGTAACTGCTGGACATTATGACTAATTGTAATGCAGCATATATCCTTGAGGACTATAAACCTATATTAAAAGACAATGGTTGAGGGAAAAGCTATTGAATTGAGATAGTACTCATGTAACCCCATGGGGGCTCAACAGACAACAAGGAGGCCATTGATACAAGCTCTAATACAAAAAGCCGCATAGACAGAGAGTCATCCGAACCAGTATGGTGTGTGGATGACCACATAGTTCAGTTTAATGCTGCTTTTGTTTTGTTCTCACTTAGAGGCAGACAACACACACTGGAACATCAGAATTAGTTCTGTTTAGATTGCTGCAGAGGGAACAAAGGGGCAAACGAGAAAATTAATGGAGCAGTGCCCCCCTCACCTTCTCCTGTTGTGCGCTAGCGCTTCTGAAATCTGTCCCAGTCCCAGCGTAAATTCTGTAATGCAAGTGAAAGAAAGCAGACTATTGTCTTTTTTCTTTTTTTCTAAAAGACTGGGCAGTGCTAAACTTTCTTTTGCTCTGTCTCTCTCTCTCTTTTTTTTTTTTTTCCCCCCCCCCCCGACCCCTTGCATGTCCTGGATAAGTTTGGGTCTGATACTATAACTGATCTTCTGAAATCACCAGCTCAGTTTTCAGTTAGGACACGAAGATGTAATCAGTCAGTGTTTAAAAAGCAGTGTCACTGAGGGCAGAATTAAATCAGAAATTGGGAAAGATTTCAGGTTTGGGAATCCTCGTCTCAACTCTCATCTCCTGGAGTGGTTGTTTCTTGGGTTTTGTTGCATCTTTGTACCCCAATATTGTATTAGTTGATGAGTTACGCTAAAAATCACTTCCATCTCTGGAATGACACCTCTCCTTTATATGGCTTTAATTACTTGGATTGTAACCTGTGTCTCTGCATACACAAAACCATGCACGAAGTTTTATACTGAGACCATTCTGAGATGCAGCTGATTCTTAAAGTTGCACATTTATCTCTGCTTTTGTTCCAATCTAAAGAAAAAGAGCATCCCTGTAATTTAAAGATGACCAAACCTGTAGTTAAAGGCTATTTGATATACTAATTAGCTATAAACTCCACCCAGAAGAATCCCAATCTATTGCTTTGTTAGCTTTTTCAGGAAAGCCAAGGAAGGATTCATGAATATTTGATGCTTAAGCAAGAAAAGAGCAAGGAACTACCTTCCTTTCTTCTTTGCATTGTTTTAATTGCAGATAACATCCTCTGCTAAATATTTGGTTTCTTTTGTTGTCCTAGATCTCAACTCTGGGTCACTCAGAAATCCTTTTAAATTCCATGTAAACTTCCCGCTTCTGAGAACGCCACCTCAATCTGTCCCTGGGATGTACATTTTTCCTCTTCTCCATGTGCTATATGTGCTTTTCCCCAACCCAATGGCTGATGAGGTTCTGTCCATCTGGTTGCGTGCTGCCCTGCTGTTGGAGACCTCCTATGTTTTGCTTAAATATTTTCCACTTCTCCAGTAAGTCTCCCATCTCTGAACTTTTCTTATGGATAAACAAGGGCTGGTGACCGCTTCATTAGAAATGCATTAGCTGCACCGAGAATGAAAACTCTTCATGGTTACCACTTCTGCTAGATGGGACCCGTCTTCACTTATTAAAGTCGATAAGGCTGTGTCGACAGCAGTGTGTGAACCAGGACTGACAGACTAGTTGTACCTGTTTTTAAAAACAGCATCCTGTAAGCGAGATCCACCACACTGAAAACAGCTTTCAAAAGTTTGAGTTTTATTTTTATTTAATTTCAGACACGGGATGGGGATTGTTCTCATTATTGATAACCTATAATGAACCCCTATCTATTAATGCATTTCAAGCAGGTGAGATGCTCCCTTACCCTGGCAGTATGGCTAGTTTGGATTTTGCCCCAAAAGGAAGCTCACCATGAGAAGTTAACTGTGGTAGCAATGAAGCTATGCAAGCGTCATTTACAATAACTTTGATTTTTCAGTGTTACACACTCTTGCTTCAGAGCATTTGGTGAAACAGTCAGGAGCTCAGCAGCTTGTAGAGTGTGTTCAGGAACACGTTTCCTCCAATGGCCTGCATGCAAAACCTTTTCGTGCCTTTTTTTTTTTAAGAGAATAGACAGTTTTGTACAAACCTGAGGACGGGAACTGGGAGGTTCGGGCACGGTGCCTGCCTAGGCTGTATACTTGCTCTGTCCCCTGGGCTGATGATTCCCACCCAGCCACGTCCATAATGCTGCGCAGCGTAGTGGGTTGGAGATGGAGCCACAGCCCCGTGGCATGGGCTGTGCCACCTGCCTGACCATCTCCCCTCTGGCCTGGGCAGGGCAGCAGTGTCCAGCCTTTCTCTTCCTCCTCTTCCTCTCCTCGGTGGCCGCGGTGGGGCACAGGGCCAGCTGGCACCCACTCAAACTGTAGTGCAAGGTGAGGATGATGGAGATCAGCGAGGTCAGTGCTTGAGCCTGTTTCCTGGCCTGGAGCTGGAGGTGTCTGTGTCCTACCCTCAGTTTGTAACATGGGGAAGGTCGTAGTTCTTTTTCCTCAGTTGCTGTTTTCTCACCTATTGAGATTTAAATTTTTCAGGGCCTTTCTAGATACAGTTGCTATCACAATGGGTGTCTACCCACTGCCCCAGGACAGATAAATACACTTCTCCGAGGAGGCTTGCTCAAGCCCCGTGCAGGACCCTGTGTTTCTCACTCTTTGCTAGCACCTTTTGGCTATTGCCAGATGCCTCTCCTGGACATTTCTGCATACTGTTCTTTTTAACTTGGCCCAAATATGATTTTATTCCTTCTGTTTCTTGCCTGATAGCAGTTTCTCAGCGATGTCTGCCTTGCACTTCCATCTGCTTTTGTCCTGTGAAGGAACTGGCTCTAAAGAAACACCCTAAGTGGGAGTTACACTTTTATCGGAGCCAAAATTTTACCCAGTGAATTAGTCCTAGTGGAATGAACGGGACAATTTGCATGCCTAACATTAGGCACGCTGAAGTCCCTTCACTAAATCAGTTCTAATGTGCACATTGAACTTCCCCTGACTTAGCAGAAGTTCTGCAGTCAAAAAAACCTGCAGTTTAAAGTCACCATGTGAAAACCTGGGTTTGTTGTGGCCGGTGCCAAAGCCGTCTGCGATGTCCCTGGAACCAGGATGGCATCTCAACTGTTAAGCCCTCAGACAAATACCCCAAGAACACAAAACCTGCAGTCAGGAGCCTTCCAGCAAATGAACCCTGTCTTGTATCGAAGTATTAGGTGTTATAAGAGTTAACTTAAAAATTTAAACACAGTAATTGCACGTGAATCTCACTGCCTTCTTTTTCCTATTCAAAGAAATTTGTTTCTTTAACTGACTTCAAGAAAGAATAAGAGAAAAAAAATCCTCCTATTTGTTAAATCAGCCTAAAGCAAACAAACTAAAACTTCTTGATGTTTGTCCACCTTAATTCATTATTCTGGTGCAGTACTCTTTTATTTTTTTTCCCTTTCCATTGCCTGAATAATGTTCTTTGAAGACTACATCATCAATAAACCACTCTGGTGAGGTTTAGAGGGCCTAGAATAATGAATAACAATTAGGGACATTTAAAAGGTAATATTTTTTCCTGCAATTTGGGAATTGATTTATGAAGTTGGGGATCCTCCAATTTCATCAAATAAATGGTTTCTTAAACCAATTCTTCTTACCGTCATGGTAACACCTTCAGATCTGGCATGGTTAGTGAGCTTTTTTGCCAACTTATTGTTTTTGATGCAAATGAAACATCTCTCAATTTGCACAATTAACAGAATTCTTCTCTAAAAACATTATAAATTTTCTACAGCCCAGTTAAACTAGTGCAATATCAGTTTTACAGTGGGAATCATTCTGTTGAGCTTCATCTGTGTCACGTTATGTTTATTTTTAAAGCCATGGATGTTTTTCCTTGTGACATTTCTTGAAAATGTGTTGGAATTTAAAGGCCTGATGAGCACACCTTACAAATGGAGCTGTGTCATTAGCTTAGATAAGCGAGTAAAAGGTCAAAGTCCTGTTTAGCAGCTTGGAGGAACAAATCATAATGCCAAAATCAGTCGGTGAAATCTATAAGCAGATGTGTAACACATGGAAAAAACTGGAGAATTTGGAGTGAGGGGTAGGGTTTTCATAATCACCCAAGTGACAAAGAATTGTCCACATCCCTAAAAATAGCTATCGAAAAGCCCAACTGGTACAGTCACCGGATCTCATGATGCCCAACTGACCTTCATCCCCAGCTCAGTCCCAGCGAACTTTAAACAAACCAGCCCCTGGGACGTTTCCAGTGTCTTGCTGGTGGGTCTCCTAATGGAATTAAACTGTAATACCTTGCACTCTGCTAAGGATGAACATATGGATAAAAAGATGCTGAGGCAATGGTCTTTTTCACAGATTCTTAACCCTCTTTGGAAGTACAAGCCAGAATAATCATTTTCTTGAGGCTCTAGGTAGAGCAAAACCCCCAGGCAGAGTATGTAAAATTTTGAAAAGTGTGAGAATTTCCTTGTCAACTTCAAAAAGGGTAAACAATACATCTTGTAGTAAACAAATATTTAATGCAGCCAAAAATACTGCTAATAGTACATTGCAAATAATATTTGAAAAATGGGAATTAACTTGCAGATAAAATCTATTTCTTCTACAGACTTCCCCCTCTTGTGTTGGGTGGTGTATGGAACAGTAACACTTGTGTTTAACATCACACCTCTGGTGTTCTTCCACATGGGATTTCTCAGCCTAGGTAGGGTATGTGTAATGCAGAGGGATGGAGAAGGAGGAAAGATGGTCCTGGAATTTCTCAGAATTCCAAGAGCAAGGGCAGCGTCTCCCAAAATCCTTTCAGCGAACACACACTCAGGCATCACCTTGTGTTGTGTTGTTCCCAGCCTTGAGTTAATGGCCAACTGCTCCTCTGAATCCAATGTAGAAGAGCATGAAAAGCATCACGCATAAATGTCTGCAGGGCTCCGAGTGTGGATGTCCATGTGTTTTCTCCATAAAGCTGACTCATACAAGGATTTACAAGTCTTCATGTACTTCCTTTCCTATTCTTTTTTTTCCTTTTTTTCCTTTTTTTTTTTTTAATTGGGAGAAAGCATCAGCTTAAAGTTATAGCTATTCAAAGCTAAATATGTAATTTTTGCTTGCTTGTTATGCCCTAATCCTACTTCAGTCTTTCTTTAGGTTCATGAAAACACTGGGCAAGTAAGTTCTGGGTGTTTATGTGCATTTCTGGACCCTGTGGAGTGTTTTAATTCCCACGTGTTTCAGCTCACTTTGAGATACCAAGTGTGGTACGCAGCAGGTTAGGGAAGCCAGTGCTAATTAATTTTGCAGGCTGTATTTGGTGGCAATTCGATAGCCACTGCAAGAATCGTTTGAATCATCCTGGTGGTGGGTGTAGAGTAGATGTCTGGTCAGACACAGACAGGGGGTTCTGCTTTACCTTTTTGAGGGTGTAGGTATGCCTTGCTGAACCGAAAAGGATGGCTCCCACCTTTCTGCTCAGTAGGATACAAGGAGTCACTCCCAGAAATTTGAGAGTAAGCATGAAAGCAATAGAAAATAGAAACATTTTTTTACCCAGTCAGGACTCTGTCAGTGTGTCTTGGAGAAAGTTGGACAACAGTTTGGAGGCGCCCAGTAGGAGAGAGGTGTGCAGAACTGTTAAATCAGATTTTTCAGTGTGGCACTAGGTGGGTGGTCTGGAGAGTAAATAGCGTTGTGCTGGCTCGAACAGTTTTCACACGTTCAAGTGTGTTTTCAGAAAGAGGAAAAAAATTAGCTTAAAACACTTAGTTCTTTTAATTTAGAAGATCTTTCCAAATGCTGTTGTGTAGAGTAATGGTATGGATGTCACAGTATTTACGAATCAACAGCTTTTATGGAGCTTAAATATGAAAAACAATTTCTTTTTGCTACTTATAAAGTATACAATTTGAAAAGCAAAAGGTTTATGTTTTCCCCGCTGCAATTCTATAGACCGAATATCTGTCACTCCTTTTCATGAGATCAGCCTGGAGCTACTAAGCCCGAATTCCCTCAACAGACAACAGCCACGGTGCCAGGGAGGGATTGCCTGGGCTGTAGCTTCCAGAAACATGTGAATCCACCCCAGCACTCTGCAGCTTTTTGTGCTTCTCTTGCAATTTCAGCAGGAAAATAAAAGTAATTAGAAAGCTCCATTTGGCACCAATGCTGCTAGTTTGAAAGTGACCTACAAAGCTGCAAACCATTTTTTCCCCCCCCATCTCCTTCCTTCGCTACCCCACTCACAATCTAAATCTCAAATCTGGTCATCTCTAACATGGTGTTGTTTGGAACTCAGCTGCTGCAGTTCACGCACATTCCTGTTGTGTTTAGAAACCGTTGATAAAAGATCTTGAAATATTTGTGTTGGACATCTCTATGTATGTCAATACTGCCATGTCCTCACTGTTGCCAAATTCTGTCCCTTTTTATTATTTTGATATATGGTGGGTTATTGTGGAGCACTTGCTTCTGTACTCTTCAAATGCTTGAGTTATTCCATAGTTCCTCTCTGAGAGTCATTTGCTGCAGCTGTGACATTACTCATGGTTATCCCTTAACCTAATTAGTTCGGTTTATTTACTCTGGGAGAAGGGAAGCGCAGGGTAGAGAGCGTATTGTGATACAGCCCATACTGCGAACTCTGCGCAGCAGAGGTGGGCCAGAAGAGTTTCTGTAAACCTGATTTTAGAGGTGTTTGCTGCTGGAAGAGGGTGGGTATTTTAGTTCTTGCTCTTTGGAGGATTGTCCAACATCTAAGTGATATAAATAGAGCCACTGGGAGAGACAGAAAAAGATTAACTAGCTGACTCAATGTTTGACTGATTGGCCAACATAATGAAAGTTTTGCAATCCTTTGTAAGCAGGAGTAATATGATAGCAAAGGAACACTAGGGGATCCATTAGATTTGCATACTAATAATCCATCACAGTGATGAAATTAATGTGGTTGCATCTTACTGCATACTCTGTATGATGCAAGAGTGGTAAAAATGCATCTAAAATATGGATTCATCAACATTTCAAGGAAATTATATCTAGTAGGTATGCAAAGCAGTTGAATATAAAAGTGAGTATTTAAACAGTAAAAAATGGAAAGATGACTTTCCTAAAGAGAAGTAATATTTTGGTTTAATGCTGTCTGTTTGACACAACAGTTTTTAAATGTAAGGATTGAAGTCATCTAGATATCCGTTTTCAGGACCTACATATTGATTTAGATGTCCAAATGTACCCAGCTCCCCCAGTCAGACTTTGGTTGATGAGAATGACGTAAAATTTTTCTAGCTATAATTAAAATATTTGTTTATTTTGAGGTAGATTTAATGTGCCATATAATTAACTGGTGCAGAGAATTAAGCTATAAAGCATACTATTATCTCTCAGACTTTTTTCAAGGCTATATGAGATTGTCACATATGGCACTGGTTGTTGATAACTAACCTAATGAAACGATACCATCACACAGAGGCTGTTTCTCAGTATCCGTTCCTACTGATAAGAAGTTATCTGTCTTGATATTGATTTGACATCTATCTGCTCCGTATGTGACTTTGGAAACTAATGACTGAGGTTGTACTGAATATTCAGAGATAAATTTTCAGATGAGCAGAGGGCCAGCCTTCCTATTTCTCAGAAGCTTTTTTTTTCTCTGCCTGCTAATGAACCGTGGGTGCAGGCATTAGCTCCGAGACAGCTTTTTATGATTGAAGATCAGATCAGCTAAGGGCTAATACTCGTGCTTGCCATGCATTGTACAGGAGGAAACCAGGAGTGTAAGTATCGATGGTATTCTGGCAAAACAAAGGGCAGCTTTCTTAAAGTGTCAGCCTCGAGATACTACTCCTTTCCTTAAATTGCAGCTGGATTTTAGCTGAGCAACTCGACGAGCTGAAAATTATGGGAGAAGTGCCTTGCTGTCGTTGACCGCCCCACGAGGTACCTGGAGCATTGGGAAAGGAAAGAACTGGTCTGATTTTGCAGGACTAGCAGGCCATTTATCTGTGGACGTGCCGAAACTGCAGCAGAGGGAAAACAGAGCATCTAGGTCCACGATCGGGTGTGAACAGGGCTGGGATAGGGGAAAACATGTCATTTGGTGGGGTCTTGATGTCCTTGCCAGTTTTACTGGCATGATGGTGCCTGCAGCGGAGGTGGGGACGGGAGAGCAGGAGGCTGCCTGTCCTGCCGCTTGGCTGCTGGGCGTGCTCTGGCCAAGGCACGGCGGTGTGAGGATTTGTGTTGTGAATGCAGGGTGCTGAGAAGAATTCATTTTTTGTGATAGCCCTGTGGGCTGGGTAGGAATTTGGTTGCATTGCTTCCCCTGAATTTGCCCAAAGTGATTTTGGAGAGCATGAGAGGGTGACAGCTGGTACTTTCACTCCTCACATGCAGTCATATCCGTCAAACAATCCAGGACATCTTGGATTCTGGTCTGGCATGTGTCAGGAGTCTGGGGTCTCCCATAAGGCAGAGCTTTAAGAAAAACACCAGTAATATGAAACACCCTAAGTTAGTTGACATGGTTTTATCACACGTATTTATGCTGCCTGACAGCCGGCACTGAAAGAGAATGAGAGTGAAAAACTCCTACCGAGGGCAGTGCAGAGTGAGCAGCATCCCTCTTCAGGTGCACTGTCCTCTGGAGAAGCCTACGTAAAAGCCTCGGAAGAGCGGCCTCCAGCCTGGGCTGTGTATGGGAGGGTACGTCCGTGTCAGCAGGACTCGTGGAGCAGTAGGAGCAAAACACTCAGTGCTGAGTACCCAGTGTCCACAGGGCTCATCAGTGAGGATTTTGGTTTGGATTGCCACTAGTCTGAGCCCAAGAACTCCTTATGATTGTGGCACTTCAGGTGCACCCCTGGAGTATGTCCTCTGGTTTCCAAAGGGGCTTGTATGCTCCAAGACCACCCATGCTGTGAGCCAAAGCATGGTAGGCGAGGACAGTTGGGAAGATGGACTTCGGAAGTGCTCTCCTGATGCAACCTAAACTACTGATGAGGGCATGTTGTTCGGTGCTGGGCAAAGGGGATAGGAATACTTTCCTTTTTGGGCTCATATACAGTGTCAATCAAATCCTGGGGGGGTGAATAGGTGACAAATGTCTGCATCAGCTTCCATGAAGCTGGTGCCATGTTAGAAAGCTCTGCTCTTCAGTGCGCTCGTTAGCTATTTAACCTTCCTGCACTGCCTTTGCCCAGCCTGCTGCATGCTGCATTCTTTTCTCAGTCCATTGCATTTTGTTTCTGTATTACACCATTTTTTTAGTGTTTCCATATTTATGAATTCATCCATCTACAATAACAATTACAGTTGGAATGTTTACTTTGCCTGATAACATTTACAGTTCATCTACTGGGCAAATACTTGTTATTCTTTGCTTATTTTTTTAAATATATATTATTAGTAGAGCTTTTGTAAAATTTAATTCATTCCTCCCAAATATGTTCCATTTCACGCAATTGGCAGGGACAAAAAACAAATCAAAACAAAACAGCCCCGTCTTCCAAAAATTAAAACTAATAAAAGGGAGTTGAGAAAGGTACTGTATTGACAAAGATAAACCCAAGGTCTAGCATTTAATTTTTTTTTTTTCTGGTGGTTTTACAACATGCAGTGCAATTATGGGTGGCTTAAGACCCTGTTTTGTTTCATGTGAAAAAACACAGGGCTGACATTCCCCCATGTGCTGGCTCAAGTGCTGGATGCCCATGGGTTGTTCAGCAGTGATGTTCATTACAGGGAGTTCCTGGTCCCTGATGTGAATCACAGCAGTCCCAGAGAGGCTTTTTTTATATTGGCATACAGATGTTTGGACAGCTAGGCTCAGTGCAGCCAACAGCCTGCGCCTGGTCCCGCGCCGGGAGAGAAGAGGGGTAGATGCTGGCTGCTGGTGCCCACAGAGGTGTCCCACCTTTAGCCACCACAGTAAGCATCACTGAGATTCCTTGGGGCTGTGTGATGACTTCTCCACTAGCCCTGGTAGCCTGCTTGCCCGGCTGGGGTTAACCCCGACCCAGGCAGCGCTGTCTCCCAAAGTGCCAGGCAAAGACCGTGCTGTTGTAGAGGGGAGCGCAGGTATTTCAGTGCATGGGGAGGACTTCTCCAGCTGAGGACCAGCTCTGCAGAGCGGAGCATGCCCTGCCCTGTCCACCCCGGTGCATTAAAGCGGTTAATGCTCTGTGCAGCGCATGGGAGTTAATTTAGTGCAGATAGCTGAGAGTCTCAGTTTTAATGTGCACTGGAAGGATGTTGGCACACATTTTTGGACGGCACATTGCTCTCTGCCTTGATGAACTAAGCAGATACTGTACCATGAAAGGGAAGAGGAAGCTGAAACTTGGAATAATGTCCCTGTTTGTCTCACAGCGTGCTGCTGCTCATGATGTTGAGTTGGCGACAGTCCTGCTCTGCTTGGAGAACGCAGCCGTAGGCTCTGGTTGTGGGAGGATGAGCCCGTTGTTATCTGGCAGGGTTGGTGAGAAAGGAAAGGAAGGTTGATTCTGGCCAGATGGGAGATACTTTCTCAGTGTGAGAAAAGTGTGCGTGGAAGCAGATTATGTTCTGACAAAAGAAGCGAGCGAGAGCCCTACAGTAGGTGTCATGGAGCGAGGAGCTGCCAGCCAGGCAGGACAATAGGTATTGTCAGGAAACACCTGGCTCCGAGAGGAAGCTGAGAGGACCTTTCAGTGAATGAACGTGCTTGTCGTAAAATGTGCATATTGACAGGTTCTGCAAATGTATCAGGCAAATAGAATCCAACCCTTTGTGAGGAGGCAGGAAAGTCCTTCAGCTGAACTGCGTTTTAATTTCAAACAGTTTCATACATGTATTCTCTGGGGTTAGATCAATCAAGATACTTTCCATGTGCTAAGACTGAATATTTGGGGGAACAAGCTCATAGGGAGGAGTCCAAGGCCTGTACATTTGAACACTGGAAGTCGTCAGCTCGATACCTTGGAAGTGCGGTTTGAGTAATAGGAGAGAATGCAGACCCAAATGTTCCTTTTTCCCTGAAATGTTACTGCCCTTGTGAGCAGACTGGTAGTAACAGCTAAGTAATCAAGTTAACGCAGGCTCAGAAGTTCTGTATTAAACTTCTAGAGAACAGTAATAGTAGTGAAGAAAACCTCGTTAAATAAAAAGATGTGAAAGAATGCAGATAAGAGGGTGTAAAAATAAGATGAGGAAAGTAAAAGTGGAGAACAAAAGAGAGGGTTGCCCAAGGGGTTAAAATAATAATAGTAAAGCCTTCCAAGTACACACAGGACCAAAGGGTCAGCAGAGAAGCTATCAGCGCTCTGATTGCTGCTGAGCAAACACCGTTTGCTGGTGGGGCAGATGGGTGTCACTGTGGGTACTGCATGGATGCAGACCCTCAACAGCTTGTTAGCGGTGGAATCCATCTTCCAGATTTCTTGAACTTCTATTTTTCTTTTGCTAAAATCTGTCCATGCTGTTGTAAATGGAGGGAGTTAGCCCAAACACCTAAAAGCAGGTATCAGGTGGTAATAAACTGCAGATCAATTATGGACATGGAAGAAATGAAACAGAAGGGTGAGGGGATGTGACAGAGAACAGGCTGAGAGGGTTAAGTGCAGCCTGCATATGGAGCAAGGGGAAGGTAAGGGGACTGGAAAGAGAGGGTTAGTGCACCCACCAAGTGACACGGGCAGAGAAAGCGCAGGGCTGACTGTACAAATGTCTGCAAGTCCAAAGTGACTGGAGTCAGCCTTAAGGTGAGGACATCGGGTACAAGAATTGTCTGTGAACTTTTTTTTTTTCCTCTCGAGTCATGGATTGAAGTTTCCACTTTCCCATTTTTACCTTTCCCTTCCTCTCTGTTGCTGTGATAATTTCTGGTGGTTTGTATTTGCGCTGCTTTTATGTGAAAATTAATAAGGAAACAAAAGGGGAAACAATTTTCATTTTCCATTGCATTTTGCCAGGACAGTGAGGTACGTGTGGAATAGGCTACCTTCTCAACTGTATCACGATTTTCCTTCAAACTGAAGGGACTCTTCCTGCATCTCTAGAAGTATAATCCGGAATCAATTAATCTCAAGATTATAGGCAATGTGAATCATCTCCATCCTGTCCTGGATGAATAAAGTCAATTTTCCTGCTCTGCCTGCACTATCAGATCTATATTGGTGGTCATTGCCGCAATCCACACGGTTTTCATCACTGCTAAGAAGTTAAATCCACCATGTCTTTAGCATGCCAAATAATAACAAGAAATCATGCTTTAAGTATGCACCTGTGTAAGCTATTTTTATGAGTCAAAAAGGCTTCCTGGTCCCTTGTGGGATCATTTATATGATGGAAATAAGAAATATGGTATTGTTGGCTGGGGGGTGTGTATAATTCCTTAATTACCTGAGGCATGTCTGAGTTACTTTGGAAAGGTTGTTATGAACAGCATGGTATCGGCTCTGCGACTGTAAAGAACAAGAACCAATAATGTAGGACCCAATTTGTTCTGGCAAATAACAACCTGGGTCAAAGGGGGGGGGGCCAGTAAATTAAAGAATTTACCCAATGGCAAAGTACCCAGATTTTCTTTCTGAAAATACAATTTCAGCACCGTGAGGTGCTAGAGGTAATAAACTGTGGGATAAAACAACAGAGGTAAATGAAGTGGTTGTGCAGATGCTGGTGTTGCTGGCTGCCGGCGGGGAGAGGACCACTGCTTCTCTCCCAGCAGGGTGGCTGGGCTGCTGGAGAAGGGCTAGTGAGAAAAGACTTCTTCCCTCTGCTTTTGGGCATTTTCTTCTTAGTTGGCTTTTTTTGTTCTTTGGGTTTTGTAGGGGGTGGTTTTTCTGCTACCCAAATGTCTTTGTTCATTGATAAATCACAGTAGCTGGGTGTCAGATTTTACCTTCTTCAGGAGTTTCTGATAGTCCTACAAGGCCTCTATAGAAATTGGCTTAATTCATTTTTGGGCCTGTATGGGTTGTGCACCTTCCACACTTGCTGGTGGTTGAGATCTTGACAAAGGTGGGTGAGGGAGAGCTTGGCCATGCTGTCCCTTTCTGGTACCAGGGCAACATTCCTGCTGGGTTTGAACAGCTTTGCCCTTCCTACCTCCCATTATTTTGTATTTCTTTCCATCAGCTCATTCTAAGACAAATCTTACTTGTCTGTGCAGCGGTAACTTCACCATCACATTTCTTGCAGAAAAACGGCGAAAAATAAAATCACCTTTGGTCAAAATATTATTATTCTCTAATAGGACTTCAAAATAAGGTTTCAAAATCGTGGTAGAGGACTGTGGACAGAAGAGTTTGTTTCAAGTGTTTCCAGTGATAGTATGACTGAATATATATGATTTATTTCATTTTTTTAAGAATTACAAAACTATGAATTTGTGATGAAAGGTTTGATGGCTTTATGAATAAGTGCTAGTTGATGCTATTTAAGTAGGATTCAATTAAATCTTCATAAAATGAACAGAGTGAAAAGGCTTGACATGAACTGAGGCCCAGGAAGGCAAATTGCCATGTATGAACTATTCCATGGAAATCAGATTACTTTTCATAGCTGCAAAAATGTGCTTAGCTTAAACATATTGGGCCAAATTCTGTTCTCATTTATGCATGTGTAGTACGGAACTAAGTGCAATATTTGGGTAAATCTATTTCAAATAATTAGTTGATAGTCTTGGAGGGAAAAGAAACCATTGCTAATTTAAATATTGGCATATTCTATTTTTCAAACAGATGTTCAGACTCTTATATTTTGGCATCCCAAGATGAAAAGATAGTGGAGTTGCACAAGAGGGTTTTTATGGAGACTGTCAAAGGAAATGAGAAAACTCTTGGGCCAAAATTCAAACAAGTTCTATACATAGTTTCCCACAAATTTCTGATCCTGAGAGCTGTGGGGAATCCCACTGACTTTAGAAATTCCCTTCTCCATCACACAGTTTGCAGGATTGGGGCCCTACAAAACCCAGCACAGTTGTCCTGGCTCTGTGGAGGTAGGTGGCAAAATGCCCTTGGCGTGGACAAAGTTAGGCTTTTCACTATTATCTTTTTCAGAGACTGAATTGAACCTGCCTCCCCTCTTTTTTTTTTTTTTCCTAAGATAGTTCAATCTCCTGTTGTTTTACCAAGATTTTCATTTGAAATCTGAAGTAATTTTTTACCTTGATATGCTTCTATAGCTTTCAAATGTACAATAAAGTACAGTAGATGCATTATGGCTGGAATATGGATCCATGGTAACTAATTCGCTTAAAAACAAATCTAAAGTCATCCTTTTTTTTTCTTTTTCTTTTTTTTTTTTGTAAAACCAGTGGGTATCTTTATTCTGCATTAACTCCTGACACTGTTTAGCACAATTAATTTTAATGCTACTTTCTGGGTTTTTTTAATCTCACTCTTCTGAATTTGCTTGTAAAACTGCATTGGTATTTACTGGAAAAACAATTTCACTGGTTGCTTTTAGAGTTTCTAACTTTATTTTTTTTCCCCCTTTACAAAAATCCTTAGTGTTAGGAAAACATTAAGCCAGCTTCATGGGATGCTGAGATACAATAATACTAAATGATCTGCCCAAATTGTAGGGCCAAAAGTCTGTGGCAGAATGAGTAGAGTTGCTGTCTTGTACTCTCAGTCCAGCCTCCTGCACCATCTTCCCCTTTTCATCTGTGCTTCACATGAGAATATATACTGAACCAGAACCACTCCTGCTTTAAATAGTAGCTGTAATTCTCCTTTCACCCATTATACAGTGATACAACAATACTGACATCAGCAAAGTGTCTTTTGATTTACTGCAGAGTAAGAGAGAAGACCCATAGATTAAAAAAAAAATAAATCCATTCATGTCAATTAAAGATATTTATGCTATCAAGCAGATTACCAGCATGTAGTAATAATGGAAAATGAAATCTCACCACTATTCTCTCTCCCTGTGGAAATTCGTGTTCAAATCTCTATTTATACAATGTCTTGACTTAAGATATCACCAGCCTTTGCTTTCTCTGCAGCCTGCCAGTGAACACATGTTTTTCTCTAAGTATGGTGTAATCATAAATGAATATAATAAGGTAGGGGACGTGCAGGATTAAATTGCATGACTTCAGCTTGCCTGATGTGACTTCCATTTACTTCAACTGTTGCTCAGAACTCTGTGTTCTACCCTCCAGGAAAAAATGGCCAGAAACAGCCCCAAATGGTTCAGGGATTCTGAAAGCTCAAAATATTTTCAACCAATTTCTGTCACCTTGACTTTTATCATACCATCCACCTGTATGCATAGATTACAAGCTGTACTTCTCTGCTTTTGGTCTTTCTCTGTATACTTTTGTCTTCAATACCTAAATTCCCTCCCTTTTTAATGCTACAATATTTGACTTTTCTCCTCAAATAGAGTGAACATATGCTTTACTAGCTCTTCCTAACGGCTGTATTTCCAGAGTATTTTATGGATTGTGGTAAGGTTTAGGGACATATAAAATGTCTGGTTAGTTCACCTCTAATCAAGGTAGTTAAGATAAAGTCAAGGCGTGTGGCTCCCAGTCTTTCATTGTCTTTTTGGAGTATATAGTCTTTCTGGTGCCAGATTTTCAGAGGACTCCACATTTCAAAGTTCTCTATTTGGGCTGAATTTTTTATCTGTTCCCACATACAAAGTCAAGAAAGGTCTTCTTCAGAAGATCTTAGAACTTGAAAATTTCACATGATGTGCTGAGGTGAACTATACAAGGTTTGGGTTCTCATTGCTAATCCTGCCAAGTTTACTCTGCTTTATCTGGGACAATGGACAACACAGAAGAGTGGACAATTGATGAAGTTTGAGGATGGGTTTATCTCCTATAAGAAAAGCTGGTCCCTGCTGAGTGGCCAAATCCATTTTTAGAACTAGTAATAATAAAAATAATGCCAGTTTGGCAGCCCAGCATTGCACCAATTAATTCATGTTGACTTCCCTGAATTACTTGTGTCCAATCAAAATCTAAAAGCTAAAAAAGTCAATATTTAATTTCAGCATTCTCAGCTGAAAGGACTTTTTCTGCAATTTTTACATGAAATGTAATCCAAAATCTTTTGTTCAGCTTGAGTGAATATTTTCTTCCCTTGGCCAAGCAAAAAAAAACAAAAACAACCTGCACCAAACAAAAACCCCAAACCAAAACCCTCAGCTACTTTTGCATATTCACAACTGGATAATGCTCTTGGCTTTGCAAGCTCCATAGTGCTGACCCCAACAGCAATTAGGGTAGGTCAGGTGCTGGGTGCCAGCCATGACGCGGTTTAGCAGAGCTCTGGTGTGCTTGGTGTCCTTCCTCTGTTATCAAAGTGTAAGAAGAGATTCCAGTGATTCAAAGCAGTTGGAGACTTCTCCGTAGTTGGGGGAATTCTCAAACACGAGGTGGTGGCCATCTTCCATCCCCTTCCCATGATTCAGTCAGTGTAAAAGGGCAGCTAACTAGGGAAAGAAAAATTCTGGCTCAGGTTTGCTTTGGAGAAGAACTCTTGAGAGTAGATGCTTATACGAAGTTAATCTGAACCATCCTCATTTCTTGGACCTATAAATCTGGGCAGTAAATTGTTCAAGAACAGGTTTCTTTATAAGATCTCCAGGACTTATTACTTCTCAGTGGGATGGAAATTGTGTGAAAAAACTGCTTTGTTTAGGTATTTTGGCCCTGCTCCATCTGGTTTTAGAAAATATAATGGGTAGAATTTAATAGATTTTTTTCTGATCTGCAGTGTGTTCTGAATTCCTTTTATGTTTTGGGCAGTGACTTGAGGAAGTAGTATTTGCTTCTGAAAAATTTTCACACCCCCATGCTGCTTTTCTTTCTGCAAAGGTTATGAGCGTGGAGCACACATTCGTAGGTGGGCATTGGATAGGCACAATAACTAAATGTACAATTCTAGCACTTCAGAATGCTCCTGTTATTCAGCAAGAGAAGTCTCTACTGATTAGGATCAGACTGCTCCATGACAAAGTTCATGAGTGACCTCTCACAGGGATACCTAAGTCAGTATAATGCTGAAGACCTCAGCCCAGATACTGAAGAAACTGTATGAAGGCAAGACGAAAGTGTTAGAAGAGGTTTTTTGCCCCTCTGTAGATCATATTCCACTCTCTTCTGTAGAGTACTTGGCTACCGCAGTCTGTCTAGCTCTGTGCCGTTGCCAGATCTCTGCTTCCCTACCTGCAGCGAGTGACGAGTCAGTGATTTGCTGTCGCTGCAGTTTTAGGACCCCATGAGTTCTTGGGTGCACATTGCCTAATACTCAGAACTAAGTAACTTTTTGGCACAATGGCATCTTGTGCTGTTCCTTCACCTGCCAACTTTTCCCTATCACAGGCAAATTCTCTCTCTCCTTCCATTAATGCACAAAACAAGACTTTTAGAAGCTGCCAAGAGTCCCTTATAGGACTGAAGGACTTGGATGTCACACAGCATCCTCTCTGGCTGCCTGACATCAACAGTAACCTTACCGTATTTCCCCACCTTGATGAAAGGCAGCTCACAAGATTAAAATAACAGGCTGCAAAAGCAAATACGGTATTATACCACATTAATCCTCTGACACAGCATTCATCTAAATGCCACAATGGCTGTGATACTCCTGTACAGGCATGTGATTCATTACCATTATTTGCCATAATTATCTTGCTTAGAATTAGAAAGGATTAAATGAAACTTGGTGGCCCATGCACTTAAGAGAAGCAATGGAAAGGAATTTTAAAATAAGTGGTACTAATCACCTTTGTTAAGCATTTTCCCATAATCTCTGTTTTTCACAACAATTCATTTCAGTAAATGTTTGTTAGTAGCCATTTGTCATCAAACATTAAGCACGCCTTTGATTTTCTTGTGATTTATCTTGATGTTTTGAAAGAATGGCCATGTGGTTAGTTGTGTACTACAAATTATGATGGTTATAAAAATTGTAAATTACCTCCCTCTGTTGTAAGTTGCTGTTCAATGGAGCTTGGTCGTAATGGAGATGTTTGGACCACATTCTGATCACCATTGGTTTTGATGTAATCCTGGAGTGGTCTCACTGAACTCAGGAATTTAAGCTGGTCCACTTTCGGTTTAGCTCAAAAAAAAAAAATAATAATTTGTGCTGTGGATCTTCCTCAGAACTTGCACTCTTTCTTTTCTGATTCACATTTAAGAAAGACTTTTCCTACCTGAAATGGCATTTAGAAAGCAAGAGGATTTGAGATGAATATAGAATATTTGTTCAAGAACTGGGTAGATGGGAGGATTTGAAGAAAATAATTCTTAAGTCTATATACACAGTGATCATGAAGATAAAAGTGAAATAGATGTTCAAGTATTGAGATTAAAAATATGTTAGGACCTAATTTCTCATTTCACTTACCAGTTTTGTATTACCAGTTTTGTATTGGAGGTACAAATTTCTGAAGTACAGCTCTGAGGAGGTTTGGAGACCAATTCTAAACCTGTGGTCAAGTGCTAGTAGTTTCTCTGAGCTACTTTTCACAAATAAATATGGTATGCAATCTCCACTCTCTGTAAAATAGGTGTGGACATACTATATTTGGACATGTGCTCTTTGGAAGAAAAAATAAAAAAATCAGTTGTGGTCAAAAGTTGAAATAAAGAATCTGACCTGTTTCCTATCTTTGCTCTGGTGAGAAGAGGTGACACCTGTAGTGTCTCAGGTCCCTCTCTGTGGTGCCTGTAATGGTCGTTGGGGTGAAAGATGGGGACAGTCTCATTCTCCACTCTTATTTCTAAGAAGTCCCTTGCACCTTGGCAAAATGGTAGCAAATGCTCCCCAGGACAGCAATGACTCGGGTCCAGGCTGCTGAGAACAGAAACAATGTTTTTCACTTTTTACCCTGAGCATAATTATTCAGGGCCAGGATTAGGTTTGCAAAAGTCTGCACACAACGTTTCAGAAATCACACCAAAAATGTCTGCGGTGCAGTCTGAAGAGAGGAAAGATTGACCCTTACTTAATAAAGGCATAAGGCAAGGACTTGCTTCAAGGTGGCCACCTGAAAAAGGTGAAATAGCATCATTAAAAAAAAATAAATTGTATATTCTCTTCCGTAAGAAAAACAAATTCTCTCCTAAAAAGGTGCAAAATTTGCAAAGGGTCAAAAATATCAAAATAGTTTTCCAGTGGGGTCATATTGTCCCAAACTTTTGCTTCTCAATAAAATGTTTTATGTATATTTGTGATCAAAGAGTCACCAGCATCATTAAGTTTTAAGTCATGCCTTGTAGTGACCTTAATAAAAAATATTAAGATCATGTAGTATCTGAGTTACTCAGTCTTCCATATGGCAACCGCTCAGTCTCAGGAATAAGTTTATGACAGTGATATATCTTAAGAAGGGATGTGAGGATGTCCTCTTTACAGAGTATTAGCAAAATTGTGAAGTCATGATTTTTGTAGAGCACCAGATATGTTGTTGACAATTAAATATTTGTCCCCCTCTGTACTGTTATAAACTCGCATGAAATTAAGAAAAAACAATTAACTGATCAGGAATGAGCATTGCAAACCTTCTGCATTACATATATTTAAAACTGCTCACTACAGATTTTGGTGGTGTAGTTTAAAAACTTATTTTAAATTATTTATGGTGATCCTACCAGGCCTTTGCATGAACATTACTCCAGAAGTAATCTTGTCTATCTTAAAGATACTACTCAGAGCGAAGCAAGGCATCGGAATCTGGCCCTAAATTTGCTGTATTAGGGAATTGATTCAGTATATTTGAATGCAGACAAGGGGGAATCTGGGCTCATCTAAAGTCTGCAAACCAGCAGAGCACAGCGCTGGTGCTGCAGAAGTACTGCTGGCAGGAGTGGAGGAGCCTGTGCGGATTAGAGGTCTGTGAATTTACTCTTTCTGCAGAAAGCTGGCAAAGCTGCACCGACTCAAGAAAGTGGTGTTACAAAGCCTGGCATTGAGACACCAAAGATTTTTTAAAAAAAAAAATAATTCTATCTCTGAATTAATTAAAATAGAGTTAAGATTGATTGTGGTGCCTGCATTAGGATAATAAGCAAAGACGAACGTAGGTATCATTGGAATCCCTCAGGTGAATAAATGCTTCAGCAGCATGTGTAGCTGTTGCACAGTTTATGATAATTAATATGCCTTTTATTTCTCAATTCTGGCATCTCTGTACTGTTTTATGAATCAGACCTTATCGATTAAGAAAAAGAAGACTTAGAAGAGGAGCAAAGAAACCCCGTAAAGTCGGAAGCCAGGCATAATTAGTTTGCACAGGTTTTGTTGTTAGAGTTTTAGGTATCAAATCAATAGAGTAACATTAATAATTAAGGACTTGGATAAATATACCAAGTCCTAGATTAGAGCTTTGAGCTTTAAAATGCTCACATAAAAGGTTTTCCTTAGGCTCTAAATGTTCTGAAGTGTTGTAATGTGACTTCTCAGCTACAGATACTGTTAAGAAATACCAGGCTACTGTACCAGGGAGAGATTTGGATATCTCCAGGTTGGGGAGTACCTACTGCATGTGCAGGGAAAGAGCTGGTGTCACTTTTGCATGGTTTGTATTACCTTGGCTGCAACTGGGAAAAAAAAAATTGGAAGTAAATCAGATAATAATAAACAACAGAAATGTTAGGAATGTTCTTAAGTCAAATTGGAGGATGTTGCCTCTTTTTTTTTTTGATAGTTTTCCCTTGTGAAAATACCCTGAATGTGGCAGGACATCAGAAAGCCACATGGATTCCAAAGAGTCCAAGGGACAAAGATTAGCCTGGTACCTCCGGCATCCCCCAGCAGAGTAGATCTCTCTGCGACTGTCATCCTGCAGCTTGCTCGGAACAGGGCTGGGAGAACTCCTCCTTTTTCCTAATTCAGTGCGAAGGCAAGTGGAATCCTTACTTTGCTGAATTTCCTCTTTGTATATCATACGAAGATACAAAAATAATAATAATAAAGTATTAGTTTCCTGTCGTGACAGTCTGTAAGTCAGGAATAATATTAATACTTCCTTGCCAAGTAGTTTACTTTTCACCATACTGTTTTTTAGCAGATAATCTAAACCAGATGTTTCAGTTTTGGTGTAATTAAGTGGCTTTTTGGGTAAGCTGGCTCACTTCAGGTTATCAAAACTTATGCATCTCTTACTCCTTTTGAATCTCTTCTGTTAAGAGTTCCATTTGGAAGCACATCCAAACCACTCTTGAGTAACTCACTTTAATTATTATTTAATTTAGCACACTGACATAAACTACCCAAAAAGCCGTGCCGTAAAGAGGCTGATAATACACTGACTGACATCACTGGGACATTTTCCATTGGCATTGCTTGTACGAAGAGTGCAGAGTTTTCTGTTGGACTTGCCTGGAAGGAAAATAATATTTCTAATTGCTTTAATAGTTGCTAAGTGAGTGAGAGGACGATGAGCAGGGAGAACACAAAGTATGTGTGATAATATGGTGATCTGCACAGCTATACTGACATCGTAATCTGTGAGGATAGGAAAGAAAACATAGAATATTTTCCTTCTGGAAACACATGGGATGAAATTAGCCTAGATTGCAAAGTCTGCTGGAGGAAATGGAAAGGTCTGTATGGCTGTAGCTCTGTCCCTGTCGGTGCAAAGTCAGGCAAACGACTTCACATCGTAACTATCAGGAGTTTTTGCTAAGCTGTCTGACTTTGCGTTGAAGCAGGCAGTGAAGACTTGTGTGGTTCGGTGTGCGGGCTGGGCTGCGGGCTGGTAACCTCCGCCTGATGATGAGCAGTCTTCCAGCTTCTGCAGCTGGATCTGGGAAAGATCACTGGTTTGCACCTGCAGTTATGTGGGTGCTGTTTCTGACTGGAAGCATGCAGCAAAGCTGCAACCAAGACCTCAAACTGCTATTTATTCTGCTAAATTCCTGATAGCTGACTTAAAAATACAGTGAGGCTAATGTAGCGATGCATTTAAACAACTTCACAAAGGCACTTGGAAGTACTTCTAAATCAGAACTAAAAACTTAGTGTACCTTTCCTGCATAGGGATGGGGTGACATTTTTTTTAAACCTATTGCTTCATATTTTGCATTAGTTGGGTTATTGTTTCTCATTTCCCAGCAGAAGTTTGTCCCAGTCTTTAATTTGTACAAAATAATTTTGCTTTCTTTGAAAGAGTAAGAGAGGTCAAATTACTGAAGTTGTTATTCTGGAGTGATTCACTCTGGGTTTGTTTATTATGAAAATTACAAGGAATTTATTTGTTTCTCCCTGCGTGCCTGTTTGAAAGTCATCTGTTGCAGGCATACACTTACTGGAGGAAGGTTTTGGAGGCTCCCATCGCTCCTGGTAGCTCTTCTTTCCCATTCCTGTGCAGACAGTGGCACTGGCTCTTTCATATGGTGGCCCAGGTTGTAGGGAGCCCCAAGAGCACAAGAGAGCTGTGCAGCCGCTGCCAACGTGGCCACGGCGCTGCCAGAAGTTCCCAACTCAAGGTCTGTAGCAGGGCTGGGAAAGATGTTTCAGAAGCTGGTTTCTGCTGGGCTGTGGCCTTCTGTGAGTGGTATAAATGAACTAATTAGCCATGTGGTTCCAGCAGGTTCTTGAGGAGATTTCACTAATTACTTGCATTGTGATTACAGAAGGAAAATATATTTCAATAGAATTTCGTGTCATTGCAATTTCTTAAAGAGTTGATCAGAAACCGAGAGATACATCTGCAGGACAGCCTCCATAGTATTAGAACTGTATAACTCTGCACAGACTACCCAATGTAAGTAAGACTGTGAGGATTTAGCTGGCAGCAACTTTTCATCCTGTGATCACAAAACCTTTACAACCCTCAAATTAGGCTAGGAGTCTCACTACCCGGCCTAGTGAGCAAATATTCTTTCTTTAATCTCAGTGACTGATGGCCATCCATCGTATGAAGAATAGTAGGAAGACATTCCTTTCATTAAATGGATAAACCAAAACTAGAAGGATCAAAAATTGGGGCTCTAGGTAGGGTTTTACCTTCTTGGCTTAAGTAATACATAAATGCGTTTGCTTCTGCACTGTAATATGTCAATACTGCAGTACAATATACATATATTCCACTTAGTTCATCCATGTCTACATGGAGAGTTAGATGGAGGTGCCAATTCCTATGGGTTTTTTTATGGGAATTGCCCCTATGAAGTGCAGCACTAAGCCAGGAGGTCAGAGGGTGTGAAGGAGGTAGTCATTGTCTTATTCTGTTCTCTCCATATTTTCATAGAATCATAGAATGGTTTAGGTTGGAAGGGACCTTAAAGATCATCTAGTTCCAACCCCCCTGCCATGGACAGGGATGCCTCCCACTAGACCAGGTTGATCAAAGCCCCATCCAACCTGGCCTTGAACACTTCCAGGGATGGGGCCTCCACAGCTTCCCTGGGCAACCTGGGCCAGTGTCTCACCACCCCCAGAGTGAAAAATTTCTTCCCGCTATCCAATCTAAATCTACCCTCTTCCAGTTTGAAGCCATTACCACTCGTAGTATTTTTTTTAAACAAAAGCGGTATTTTTTTTTAAACAAAAGTACTTCAAGCCAAAAAAGAAAAAGTCTTTTCTTCATCATCTTAGTAGCAGAATCTGAAAATTCTTCACCAAGGCCACCCAAGCTCAAGGTTTTAAGCACAGCAAAACAAATACTTAGAAAAGGCTCTGCGCAGGCTGCAAATGGATCACAACAAAACCCTGTCAGACTTCCAGGCTACATGACAAGTCCAGCAAAACAGTAGCTGCTATCTGCAGAGCTGGGGCAGCACGAGATAGCAGCTGGGAATACTTGGGCAGGAATGGATTCTTTCACGTCAAAGTCTGGTTTTTACGTGCGTCTTTGTTTCTCATCCGAATGTGGTAAAGTTGGAACTAATAAAATATAATGGCTAGTTTAATTAAAACAATTTAGTGGAGACTCCTAGATGCCTTCTGATATAAAAGATACAATTTAAACAAAACTTAAGAAGCTGGTCATTACTATCCCAGCTTAAATTTAGAAGAGTCTGTGGATATTCAGTAGATCTAGGCTCAGCCAGTACACACTGGAAATTTCCATTCCAAGCCTTTATTAATTACATTTATACAATTTACTTCCATTATCCATATTTTTGACATCAGATTTTTGTACTGTGTATTTTTATTGTGGATTGTTGGCACAGTAATTCCATATATTATCCGAGTCTATAATTTTGGCTTGAATTAGTGTTTTATATACTGTATTTTAATGGCAAAAGTTAATCACAAATCCACAGTGGACAGAACTGGCACTCTCAGCCTGCTTCTATCTTCAGCTCTGTACTTTACATTAAGGACAGCGAGCCAAATGCTCAATGGCGCATGATTGTAGCCTGTGTGCGTGGTCGTGGTGGGATCAAGCGACCTGGTTATTAGTCCCTGATGCTGGCCTGCAGGTCTAGGATCTGCCAAACCCAACCGGGAGAACAGCATAAGCCATGGTCAGTGAGGAGGCAGGGACGCGGCATCCTCTGGCCGTACCTCCCGCACCGACCCTGCTCCCGAAAGATGAGAGGGGAAAAGGGAGCGGAGGAGTTTGCTGTATTGGGTCTGTGCTGGCTGGGCACTCCTCTGTACGGCAGAGTGACAAAGAAAAGAGGCGGGGGGGGGAAAGAAACGGGCCTGCCTCTTGGGGTGAATGGGCACTCAATCCCATACAAAATTGCTTTTCCTCCCATTTTGGTTTTATGCTGTTATTATGCCGTTGGCTTCCATGGAGATACTGCTGATTCACGTTGGCGTAAAGAGAGGATTAGGCCGATGATGTATTTAACTTAAGGGTTAGAAGCACTTGTAAATCACACTTCTGATGCCTCCTGTTTGTCTGCAGAAGACTTACCGATGGGCAGCAGCACTGCAGACGGCCCTGCCTGACCTAACCCTTACTTTGCCACATCAGTTTAGACCAGGAAAGAAACTCTGCTGTACGCACTCGCCCTTGGACCTGTCAGACAAGCCTTAATTCCTCACGACTTCTTAACTTGCAATGATTAAGTTCTTTCACGTATTTTTGACCAGATCCTCCTCTTTGTCAAACATAACTGTTTAGGCAAAACCATTGAGATTTTCCTTGTAGCATTGGTCTAAGAGTTCAGTACAACTATTTGAGTAAGGAAAGGAGCTTTGGAAGCTTTGTCCTCCCTAAAGTATATGTATAAGCAATATATTCTGGCTGAAATAATGTGCAGCGACCTGTTTAAGCTGATATATTTGCAATTAACCCCTAGTTGATAGCTCCTGGTGCAAAGCAACCTCTTTTTAACAGTGCTCTGTACAGTTACCTTGTGATAGCAAAAAATTGTTTTCTTGCAGAACCATAGCTGTTTGAATATTCAAAATGAGCAGCTAGCCCCTGCTAACCCACCACCTCTCAGAATCTTACCAAAATAGTAAAAAAGAACTTCGTCTGGATGATAGCTTTGGCTGTGTTCAGTATCCTCCCCGGAGCTTGTTGCTGCAGTATCAATGTATCAGATGAATCGATGCTGTCGGTGCAATAATTTTAGGCAGAAGACAAAACCACTTCAAAGAGTATAATGACTTGAGAGTTTGTCAATAAGATGTCTTAATGTTTTTGACAACACCCATTTTGTTGACACAGTGGGTGAGGAAGCCTGACATCATTTATTGTGTCAAGTGAACAGATTTAGCTGCTGGTGAACCACATGGTAAATTACACTTTTCCCCCTTCCTGTTTGTTTGAGCTATCAATCCTGTTTTCCTTTTGGAAGCTGATGATTACTTTTTTTTCCCCCATCAACTAAAAGACAATTTCATTATTTCTCAGGAAAGAAAAGGAGTGTAATTTCTGAATCCCTCTGGCAGGAGTCTCTGAAGTGTCATTAACTTGTGTTTAGCAAACTAGATATTCCATCCCATTGCTAAAAGAAAAAGTGAGATAGCTTTATTTATAAGCATGGATCTTTTATAAGCTAAAAATCTGTTTTACCATGCATGGCAAGTTCCCAGCTAATTTAAAACATTTAAAGTTATGCAAAACCACTTAGAGAGTTGAAATATATGTAAAGATATGTAAAGACACTAAGTATCTTGTTCACTACTATAATAACAGGAAAATCAAGACCGTGTTTTGACTCGGGATTTTATCTTTGGAGCTCTTTCCAGAGAGGCTTCTTTCTATACCTGTGTGTGGATTTCGTTTCTTCTTCAAATGTTTTCCCTTCTTGTCTACTTAATCCTTATAAACTTTGATACTCTTTCATAATGATTAATATTATTCATACAGGGAAGTCCATAAAGATTGTTGTTCATCAGTATTTGTCTTCAAACTTTGAAGTCTCCTAATTGCACGAAGATAGATACATTAACCAATTACCTAAATGCTCAAAAGAGAAAGAACAAAGGAAATAAGGAATGATGTAATCCCCGAGGGAATCACCTGTCTCTCTCCGGGAGGAAGCTGTTCTCTTAAAGTTGGCACAACTATTGGGATGCTCAGCTGTCACTTTCTTCTCACATTTATTCTGAATGAACACAATCCATCCATCAGTGCTTAAGGAGTTTTCTAACAGTACATTGACCTTGAATGTGGCACATTGATTTTCAGTAACGCATCACAAATAGGGTCGTTACTGAGTCATCCAGCAGTGGATGTGATTGGGAACAGATTTCTGAAATTCCAATACTGTGCCACCTGCCTCCGATGATGGATCGTTCTACTGCTCCCCATCAATCCTCAGCTCCTGCTAAAAAATGTGACACCTGTATGAAATTTATCATTATATACAACACGAGGCAAAAACAAACGGCTACAGTGGGGGCTTTTCAACAGCCTCCACTCCTCTTGTAAGGATGGTTTACAGTGGCATTTATTTAGAGAGGTGCTTCTTGTGAAAGGGCCGGGTGGCGATGGTGACAGAGATGTAAGCACTATAGGGAATTAATGCTGCAACTGGGGCTGAGCAATAGATAAAAGCAGCCTGGATCTTAAGCTGTTAGAGGTTAACACTAGATCAATTAGGGTGATTGTTCTGTAGATTGTAATGGACAAATATACGTATACAAAAGGGGCATTAGTGAAATTGGGGAGGAAGAACAAATAGAAATTAACTGATGTTAAAGTAAAAATCAAACTTGGAAAGATTTTGTGTTCTGCTAAAATGCCTGATGGTCTCACTGAGGCTGGGAAAGGAATCTTTCAAAATGATTCTCTAAAAGTACAATGGAAGGAAAGGTGCTTGCATTTCTTCTGGAGTTTGGAAGGGTCAAGTAAATTAATGACTTTTTTCCCCCATTATGCATATAAATGAAAGGGTAAGAACAAAGGCCTGGATCCTCAGAAGTTTTTATGTCCCTGATGTCCACTGAGATCAAGAAGGATTTGGACACCCGTTAGATTTCAGGTTTATGACTTCTGAAGCAGTAAAGGAGGGATAATTCTTCCTTTTCTTGAAATTGGCATTTGTTTTGGGTACAGTGGTTCTGTAACCAAGCTGATGCATCGATGTTCGTTTTTTCATTTAAAATGGTTGAGAATTAACTACTGCATTGAGCAGGGTGGGAGAATAAATGGCCTGGTGGCTTGTAAAGTGGCAAATTTTACATTTCTCCTTATTTCACTCAGTTGTAGCTGATGCTAAAAACCTTGAAAAGAACTCAATTAAGTAGCCTGTTAATTTATTCTCTCTCTGCCTGTGGGTAATTTTGCAATGATTTTTATTAAAAAATATGTATAATATGTACTCCCCAAGGAGAATAAAACCTCATACCAGAATAGGAAATACCATCTGAAATTGAAATCAAATTGATAATATTTCCTTACTAGGTATTATTGCTCCTCTCTAATGTCTAATTCCTAGTTAAATCAAGAGGGCCTTATTGGACAAAGTAGAATGTAGTCAGGCTATTACGGACCACTACAGAAAGAGTTAGTAACTATTTTGCAGCTGCTTTATAGCAAAGTACATATGCCTTGCTCCTCTTTAATACCAGATTCAGCCTAACTGCTAGTCACTGTAGTGGCACTGGATCTTTGAGCAAGTTCTCTGCATCTTTTGGGCTTTACTTCAGACTTGGTCCAACCTTCTTTGAGTGAATGGGGTCAGCTCATGGCGGTCAGTCATCACTGGGCAAAATAAGCCCTGAGCATGCACCCAGAGACTGCCAGTCAGCGAGTGTGGACCCTGGAGTACTCGTGTCAGACGCTCCTTGTGAGACACATGTCTTGCCAGGAGTGATGTCCTTTTGACACTGATGGATTGTTTCAGGAATGGACCCTAAACATCATCATCTGAAGGGGGATGATAAGAGAGATCCTCCTTTGTCAAAGGATGGTGGCTTTTGGGCCAGATATGAACAAACTTCTTGACATTGCTGCAAGTTCTGGTGAAGTTGAAGGGCTGTATGTATATCTAAAATCTTTGTAAGATCTTCTTTCCTTCTTCCAGCCTGCTTATGTTGCCCTCTTCCCCCAGCTTTTTTCTGAAAAAAATATTACACTTATTTGGCAGACAACTACGTACTCCAATTAAGTATTAGGCAAGCCATCCAGCATCTTTAGGTATCATGTGGCATATAGCTCCAAGGTATGCATCTTCTGGAAACACTGCAGTCTCTAGGTAAACAGGTAAATTGGCCTGTGCTCCTTGCTAAATCTCTCAGTAAGCCACAAATATTTTAAGCATGAGAGAAGGAAAAATAAAGAGAAAATAGAATCCTGCTGGTAGGGAGAGAAAAGAGGAGCCTGTGAGTCAGTCTGCTCCCAGCTCCGTTATAAATGTCACGTACAGCCTTGGACATCTCACTTAGTCTCATTGTATCTCAGATTTCTCATCGGTAGAACTGGCATCATAAAATGTGCTATTGTCAAATAGGTCGATTGGAGGTTTAACACAGAGTGGTGTATCAAAGGTAGAGCACATCAGGGAAAGCAGACATCATCTAAGCGGAGCCCAAGACACAGAAATCTGATCTGGATTTTAGAAATTATTTGGGGGGAAGAGGGAAGTTTCAGAAGTGGGGTTTCAGCTGTGGATTTTGGACCTACGCAACCTCTTGCTTAAACAGCCATTTTCTGTGGGATGGCTGCTGGAACCTCACCTACTTGGGCAGAACAAGGCCGCAGGGAGGGAGAGGTCGTCAGCAAGATTCCAATCCGTACCTTGAGTTTTTCCAAAGTGTGAGGGTTCTGGATGCTCACTTCTGGGTTTGAGCCCACCTCCGGTTCAATATAGGTTAGTGTGCGTGCATTTCCCTGTAACAATTACCTTTGAATTCTATTAAATGTATTATTACCTTAGTCTAATTATAAGTTAATTGCCTGAGAGAACTTACTTTGGCTGATCTGAGTATTAAAATTTATAGTTTACTGAAATTAAAACCCAAAGTATGTGCTGATGTCAGGCTTGTCCATCTGTAGACTGTGCTGGGGGATGAGAACTTGGTGAGAATTAAAGAACTGTTGTCGCTAAAGCCACCGGAGCTCTTCTGTCTGATCAGCAGAGGTGGAGGAACAAAGCCACAAATGGGGAGAGAAGATAGAGCTAGGTTGCATGGGTTTATTTTGAGCTATTTAACCTCTCTGTGTCTGACTACTGTAAAACCATATTTAGAATTGTAAAACAGATTATGATCATGCTTACTATTCATCTGGGATGTTGTGAGTTTCCATTTTTTATGTTACAGAGTACTTTGACCTCCCCAGATAAGTGTTGCTGTAAATCTAAAAGATACAGATCATCAGAAGAGCTAGTGGAAGATGTTTTATTTGAGATAGTTTGAATATACTTCTACATGTGTTTTATGAAGACGTGCATTTTGTTTAACTCTGTGTATCAGAATTACGTGAAAACAAATGCAGTTGATGTACTAATATAAACCTGGTTTAGTTTTCCAGAAAGCAATTCATTGTTTGTATATTTTTCCTAGGCACGTTTTGCATATATCTCTGGTCACTCTAAACAAATAGCAGAATTTTCTCCCAGCAAAAGTAAAAGCCATTAATACTAGAAGAATTAAGTTGATATTTGAACATTAAGTCTCCTTTTTCAGGGCTATATAAGTCAAGCAGTTGAATTCCCTCAGGTCTGAAAGACTATGCCAACACTAGAAAAAGCAAAAGTTTTGAAGTTAAATGTTATTTGCTTTTGCATGTAGTCTTACAAGTTACACTGTTACTCCAGTGATGTCAAAGAGAGAGCGCTCACAGTTTACTTCTTGGTCTACAAATGCGTGTTTCGCGTGCCGTGAATATGTCTTAATTTCCTAATGCACTTTCATACATCTTAAGACCCCAAATCTTACAGATTGTGATACGGTTTTCTTCCTTTTCTTGGGAGGTTCTTCCCCAGATTCGTCGGGACTCTGGCAGTGAGCGCGTGGCCCTGAACGCTGGTGGTGTCGCAGCCTGGCGAGTGCTGTTTCATGGCTGGCTCTTGACGGAGGGCAGCAGCACTGCTGGTCCCTCAGCGTCCCCCTTCTGCACGAACCTTCTGTTTGCAGCAGAGCAGCAGCAAGGTGGAAATAATTACCACACCTCTCTGCATGACCCATCTTCAGCCGTACGGAAAGAACGTGTTTGAGTGGGAACAGAAAACCATGCTGGATGTCAGAGGGGTGTGAGGTGGGAAGGGACTAAATGCCCTTAGGAAGCTCTGGCCACCAGCTCTCCTTACCAGGGCCAGAAAGAGAAACTACCGTTCGTGTACACAGATGTGTCCATGCTACTGCAGGAACAAAGCTGTTCTAAAAAATTTGTTGCCTGAGTTGGGCTGTTTTAAGCTCAGTGCATCTTCCTTGCTGTGCCTCCCAGCTCTCACAGGGAATAAATCCTTGCTGCAATGACAGTGGTTTAAATGAAGTTACTTCTCATCTACGTTGCTGTGAGAGGGCAATCCAGTCTGGGGTTTCTGGCTAGGAAAGGGTCTTATTTAAATTGATGGCTACTTTAGGAAGTTAAAATGAGCCCACCGTTGCAGGTTTCTTAGACATTACTTGGAGGCATCTGGAGCTGATGCTGCTGGAGACAGGATACTGCAGCACATGAACCTCTGGTCTAGTTGGTGTGCTGCTCCGCCTCTGTAATCATACGGAAAGGCTCAGTCTCTAATTCCCAGGTCTCCACAGCTGGACCTGGTTTCCCCTTCCTCTGTGTGTGTGTGTGTGTATTCAATAAATGGCAGCTTGTTGTTTGTTCCATGAGTAAGCCTTTCATTTAAATCAAATCCATAGTTGGAAATATCAATTAAAAAGTTGTCATTTACGTGTTAGTAAGGCAGCCTTCACTGCCAAAGCAGCCTAAGATCTTACCGTATGCCTTACCTCAGCCACGTTGGCAATTAGGCCATCAATCCAGAGAATTAACTTCAGCAAGACATTAGTTATTCTTGGAAATTACAGTGCTTGTTTCTCTCTTTTTCTGTTTCTTTTGTATTTAAATGGTAGGGTTTTCAGGCATATTTTTATGGACGTAATTAATGCATGTGACAGGCTTCTGATGTAAGGTGGAAGAAATGACAATTAAACATCTTGGAATAAGCACATTCCAGAGGGTGCACAAGCAAGTCTTTATGCAGGGCACTGTGGGAGAAAGCACTCAGCAACAAAGCAGTGATGTGTTTTCATTTGAAACAACCAGGATTGGAGTGAAAAAGAGAAAACAATTCATTAGCATTTGTGAGGGAAGTTTGCAGTAACCCTCGAAGTTTTGTAATCCTGCGGTTTTGTAGTCTTCTACAGGGTAACTTCTCTGCTATAAAAAAACTTAAAGTTCCTACTTTGGACCCTGGAGATCAGGATGAGGTTAACGGCAGTGACACTGGTTAGCCATCAGATTTTGTTTTGTGTCTGAAGAGACCGTGCATTGCTGACACATCGAGTTCAAGGTAGACTTGAGTTTTATCACCATGCAAGTTTAAGCTTTTTTTTCCACCTACTGCTGATGTACCTTGTTCTGTGGCCGTATTCTCTCTAGCTCTCATGGTGTAACCCGTTCATCATATAACCAGTACACCTTGCTGTGCAGGACTCTGCTCAGAAAGGAAAATGTAAATGAAACCAGAGGTAATATTAATGGAAGTATTCATATTTCCAGACATGTCATCTCTGGAGGCTAACACTGGAGAAAAGATGATAACATACTACATAACAGACTATGACAGATTATACCCTCTCAGTCCCAGATTGTTCTCCAATCATGAAGGAATAAATGGGAACAATATACAAAGTTTTAATAGAACTGCCACCTGAATTACAGAACTCTGGTATGGTATATTGTGGCATAAAGAGGTAACCAGGCATTCTTTTATATATTTTGACTACCTAGATATACTATCTGTTCAGGGCTTTTGCTTTTTCAAATGTTAAGCAGAGAATTGCCGGATGCCATGGGATTACTGTGGGACTCCTAGGAATAAGCTAACAGTTTTGGTTTTGTGGTATTTGTTAGGAAAACAAGTGCAAAGTTCAGGCTCTCGTAAGAGCCGATGTCCTTGCTCCCTTGAAGGCAGAGGGAGCATCACCATTGACTCAGCCCAGGTGATATCCACAGTTTAACTCAGTCCAGCTGAGCTGAAATACCATCTCAAGCTGCCATGGGCTGATAGGAGCCAAAGCCGGGAAATGTGTTTGTCACCTCCCCATCTCGCTCAGGTATTTCTGCAACCTTCCTTGTCTCTGCTCAGCAATGAAGTTAGAACAGACAGTGGTTAAACTGCATTATCTCCCCATGAGCAGGCAACCGCAGTACTCTAAAACTGTTTACACTGCGAGATAATTAATGGATTTAAACACAGGGAGCTCTGCGATACACGTGCTTCCTGGCCGAGGCCCAGCAGCAGGCTGGCTCTAGTCTGGGTTCAAAGTACCCACCCTGCCCAGGAGAGCAGGGCTCGGGCATCCTCCAGACATCTCCTGGACTCCCCAGGAGAGACACTGGGATGCTGGGGAGGGGCCGGGGCCCCGCCGGTGCTCCTCTTCTCCCCCTTGGTGGGTTGCACTGGAGAAGCTGGTCTTCACGCAAGGGGTTTCACTTGCTGCCAAGGTACATCTAATACCTACCGCTAATGAGCTCCACCTCGGATGAGGCCCCTAGAGCTCTGGCTAAGTGATTTTTTTTAGGTAACTGTATTTAAAGCTTACATCAGCAAGCAAAGTACACAGAATACAAAAGCAGCTTTTCTTGGGGCTGTAAGACAAGTCTATATCTTGGTTTATGTCTATATGGAGATGCAAGTAACAGTATCTTTAACTTTTAGTACATGTATATACACACCAAGTTGTCACTTTCTTGGGATAAGATTGTGCCTATAAAATGATTAGTGTTCTACTGATTGTTTTAAAATAACTCAAGCAGCATCTGAATTTATTTACATACATGATATTGCCTTTCATAAACACAGCTGTATGCAGAATGCCAATTCAAGGATATTTTTGGAAGTTCATCCAACAGTTCAGCTGAGATAAAGGCAGCTCACTAACCTAATCTCATTTTCTCTCCCAAGGGCTATGGACCTAGCAGGTAGCCACCACCTCTTAGTTTCTATGCCCTGAACACCTAGAGACGTGAAGGGGCTTGGGATGATTGACTGAGCCCACAGGGTTGCTGCTGGAAAGAATATGGAGGAACTGATTGCTCCTGCTGGGAGATGCCAACCCCTGCTGAGCAGCAGCCACCACCCGGCACACCTTTGCTTTTTCCTAAATGACAGTCGTAGCCAGCTAGCCCAGGTGTCCATGGCTCATGGTAGGGGAATAGTTGACGGGGCCATACCTGTGCTTCCTCCAGGAGCCCCGCTGCTCTGGGCAGCACCCTGCTTTGTTCACACCCTGCTCATCTGCCGTCTTTGCACTGTGAGAGCTGGGGCTGAGTGACAGCAAAATTATGGATATAGGTCAAATTCCATTAAGACCACACCTTTAGCAGCACACATTCACCCTCTGGAATTTAATATTGCTCTTCGTTTAGTGATTTCCTTCTCCCCAGTTGTTTGCTTTTGAATTTAGGATAATATAAGTCATTATTTGAAGTAGGCTATTTAGAAAGCCCTGCACTGTTATTATTTAGTAAGCCAGAGTTACATTATCACTGGCTTCAATCTATGTTTGATGAAAAGATTTTTCCTATTTAAGAGGCAGGAAAAAAAAAATAAAAGTCTTTAATGGTTTCTGTACCTATTCCAAGATCATCAACATGCAGTATAATTAGAAAGTTCTTGTCTCGTTTAAAATCTTTTTTCTGTCTCATGGGACTTCAGCATTAAAAATGCAAGATTTATGTATATCATATAATTATTTATTTGTAGTACAGCAGCACTTAGAGGTATCATTCAACCTTGGGGCCCCGTTTATGTGAAACTCTGTATTAGCAATAGCACTATTGAGTCAGACTAAGAAATAGCAAGTGGAAATTGTGCTCAGTATTGTACAAATAAATTGCAGTGATCACTGGCTGGAAGAATTTATATTATAAGGAGTTAAGATGAACAAATAGTTAAGACAGGAGAGAGGAAGGATTACTCACCCAAATATGTCAGATGAGGAACCGGAGCGTTTCACGATCCAAGAGCTGTTTTAGGTATGTAGAAAGTTAAGAACCTGAAAGCCTTTGTCAATCCGGTCCTTCTGCAGATTTACCTGCCTTGCACGTGCCGCCTTGCTCGGGCTGCTGGCCACTGAAGCTGGGAGTCTTAGAGCCTACCGCAGTGCTTCCAAGCAGAAAACCATGGATAAGATTTTTGTTGCCTGCTTTTGTTTACTGTGAATTTTGTAGCTCTGTGGTCTGGCTCCCTAGAAGAAGACAATGATTTCCTGGCTAATCAAACCTGTATTAAATCTAGAAGGAATCCATGTCACCAGGCAGCCTTCCAGACCATTTTGAAAGCTAAATACTAACAAGATTTATTATGCCCGTGCTTCAGTCGCTTTCTTGGAGTACTGGGTGTAGCATGTGACTTTCTTTGATTATTCAGGCTATATGCTCTTCATATTTTACATTTCTGAGTTAGGGTAATACTTGGAAGACAGAAAAAAACCCCCTTTTTCATAAAGACCGCTATGCAAAAGGCAGCTTTTTGAACCATTGCTAGGAATACAAAGGAATTAGTAAATAGGAGAGGTTATTTTTCTGGCTAATTGACAAGATTAGAAGTAAACACTTAGGGACAAATAGTCCCGAGATTTATCTGTTTAAGATCTTCCCAAACAGCTAGTAACTGACCGGGAGTCGAGGGACAGCTGCCTTCAGTTAAGTGCAAGATTTGGCCTGGTGGGTCCGTGCACACAACAGAGTAAGTTTAACTGGTCAGCTGGGAAAGGGAAACGCTCACTGGCTTCGTTGAAGGTCCCTGGAGCTATATAAAGTCTGTTTCCGTATGCAAGTATGTCCTCCTTCATGAAAAAGCAACTCGAAAAGGCGGAGTGTGTATGGCGTGCGTGGAATCTAACCAGATGTAGTTTACAGATCTCATTTAAAGGTTTTGGACTGGATTTGTTACTTGAATGCTTTATTTTAACAAAGTGAAGTCCCAAAAGCTATAGGAGTGAATAGCAAATTGGGTCACTTTTCTTCTGATTTGCGTAGGGCTTTTGGAATTCAGAAGCAGATGTCTAAATTAATATATGTATGTGTTCCTTGTATTAACAATCCCATTAAACCGTGCTGCCCTTCCCACCCACCCCCCTTTCCAGAAATATATCCTATCATTAGCTGCTATCTGGAATCGACAGCGGAGTAATTTGAACTCTGGCTCCCAAGGGCCTCCTCCTTTACTTCCTGCTCGAGGAATAAGGTGTGTATTGATTAGATATCAGGCTGTAATTGGGCTCCAATCTCTCTGCCTCAAGATATATGATGGAGATGACAGGAAACAGATACCCTGTTGCTACTTGTAAATAGTCTGGTTGAACAAAATGGTTTGTAACCACTTCAGTGCCATAGTCTTTTATTACCAGAACGTGGTTGCTTTATCACTTAGTTTGATGGCTTTTCGAGGGGAAATAATATCGCTCTTTCTGAAGGAGCTAAAATAATTTTAAACAAATTGAATTCCTCTTTTGAGGATCAAAAATAATTATCTAATAGTGCACAGCTTGGTATAATTACACAGTGAGCATGTCACAGACATAAAATTAATTAAGTCCATAACCCCAATCTGGCATCCATTGACTAATTTAAAAAAAAAAAAAAAAAGATGCTGTTCAGAATAAGGATGTCGAAAGAAGGTGCTTGTAGTAGTTGAAGATCTGGAATTATTCATGGTTTATCTGTTCCAAGATGTTCTCTCCTATACATCAAACTGTACCGGGCTAAATATGAGTCTATTGAAAACAAAAGTGCAGAGTAGTGCAGATGTCTTGCTTCAGTAGGTTGCAAGAGCAACTTCTTCAGTACTGGTTTGAGGAACGGTATACATGGTCCATCTAAACTTCAAATAAAACCCACGCTTGCAGTCTTGAAAGTATATTCTGATTGTGGGGCGATTGTCCCACAACTTGAGAGAAATGCAGCTTTTACCATTCATACAGAAGACTTGGAAAAAAATCCAAAATGCATAGAGCGAGGGTGAAAACCCATGGCCTTTTGAGAAGTAACAGACTTGGGTTTGTTTTCTGAACTTATCTTTTGGACTATTTGTTTTTAATCCTACAGAAGAGAATCCAGAATAGACAATCAGTTTATTCTGATCAGTGATTTATCTGTGAGATTCTTAGAGCCTTGTGTGAAGGTTTCAAAGCTGTGGACCAAAGTAACTAATGTGTTGCAATAATATATTTAGCACATGATAAGGCAAACCACAGAGAAAATAGAGGCAAGGGGAGGGGGGGAAGCACATTCCCTGGCTCAGAAGTTATTGAATGTTTAAAGCTTGGGAACAGATAGTTTAGGGAGAAGTAGATTTCAATGACTTCCACTCTGTAAATAAATTGCGAAATCTAATGCGCTAGTACTTCATTTCTCTCTTTCAAGCATATTTTGGATGGCATTTGTATCACATTTATACCCCAAACATAGTTTGATTTTGCATACAAGACATTTATATTCTGCTGCTCCTCAGAGTGACCTTAATGTGATTTATTGACAGAGAGGTAGAACTATTCTATTTTTCGAGCAGTAGCAGAAGGGAGAAGAAGAACATATTTGTAGTTTTTAATAAGATCTACTATGCATACATATATTATCTATGCTGCATATTACATGCATTTCTGTTGTTATTAGAGCTGTAATTTTCTGTTTCCTTTCCTGTAGTACCTGATTTTCTCATTTGCCCTGTATTGCATCAGTGTAACTCCGCATGCTGCATCTGACTTTTTTTCCCTAATATCTTCAACAATGAAAAGAGATGTGGTCTTTTTGTCCGTTCCCTCTCCTACATGCCATATCTGCGCTATTGACACATTGCATTTAAATCACATAATATGCCTCCTAACCAACCTTGTGAAAGTCCAAATTCTTTGGCTTTCAGTGAAAAAAGCAGCAAGGAAAAATAACTTTTGGAGTGATTGATCTGTAGTAGTGTTAGCCCTGTTTATGAAAAGAGTCAGAAAGCAGGCCTGTAAGTTCAGTGCTCGGCTTTTAGATCTGAGGAGTTAGAAGAAAATCAATGTGAGTAACACTGAAGTAGGAAGTAACGGACGGAAGGAGAAGCTTTTAGCGGTGATCTGCTTGGATCTCAGAACAAGGTGTCTGACCACAGTGAGGTAAGGAGCCTGCAGAGCTTGACACACGTGGACGTGCCGAGCAGATGCCGTTAATGTTCCCCAACTTTGTCTCAGATGAACCACTCTGAGTTGAAATACAGTGAAGGTGTGTTAAACAGACTGCACTTTTAGGGGAACTGGGGGTCCTGACTCGTGTTTGCAGGTGAGCTGGTGGAGATGCCTGAAGTGGTTCCTGCCCTCCATGTCAGTGGCCACCCTGATGCTCTCCTGGAGGTCACTGCCTGTGTACCACGCGTAAATCTTACACATCAAATCACTTCTTAGTTTCAACCATTGGGGTTTCAGACACGCATTTCAGCCCTGTAGTCTGTGCCCCAGTCTCCCTCCCTCTGCTGCTCCCCTCAAAAATTCCAACAGAAATCCATCAGGGAAGGTTTGGCTGGGGCACTACTTTAATTTCGTCTGTTTATAGCACTGTCAAACAAAAATGAAGCAAGACAAGATCCACTTAATCACATAGCTAACCATAAAAGGTTAACATTTCATACTCACTCATGCTGTACTTGGGTGCCTGAAGCAGGGACCAGGGAGTGAACCATTTTGAGGGCTCATGGGCTTGGTGTCTTTCCTCTTAACCTCTTTTCAGGATTGCTTTGTGATAATCGTTTTTTTCATGAGGACCAAGTGGAAGGGGCAATGCAACCGTGTTAAACACACACATGCATGCAAACGCACCCAGGTGTGTTCCTCAGAGAAAGCAGAAAGAAGTCACCGTACTTTATCAAACTGCTGGTATCAGCACAGCGGCTTCAGAATTCCTGTTTGGACCACAGAAGATCTATGGAAAGAATATATTAGGAGACTTGGAACATGGGAATTGGTGGATGTCAAGGTTAATTTCCAGGGTTATAAATTATGGAAATCATGGCAAATACAAGTTTGGTTTAAAAAAGAGCAAGTCCTTAATTTCTGGTTTAAGTTGTGGCATCTGCGATTCTCGCTTGCTCTTCTGCCTGACGCTAACAGTATTTCTAGATGGCAGACAACACTGCCTTACGTTTTATTAATATAATTACTCTTAAAGTAATTTGTCCCATTTCATTTCTTTGTCTCCAGGCAATTTCAGACAGTCAGCAGGCCAGTCAATTAAGCGACCAGTAGAATACACATTTTATTATGAAGGGATCAACTAAATGCTGTCAATATAGGATGTACTTACCTTATAGAACATGTCTACACAGTCTGGTGCTGTCACAGGCTAGCTCCAAGCCACTGGGGCACGAGCCAGCTTTGGTCAGGAAACCATTTAGACATGTTAGGGTGCGAATGTGTCTGCAGTAAAAAGTTTTGCCTCTCAGGTGGATTTCCGTGCACCTTTGCAGTCCTGTGCTGTCATGGCTACCTGCCTTCCAGACTAGAGCTGACCAAAGCTCTGGTGCTTTGGAGCCTGGGCAGTTCTCACCGTGTGCCTGTTTGTGTCTAACTGTAGGCAGGACTGTAATAATTCTCTCTGCAAACTCGGTTCTCTGAGAGTAGGTCCCTTGGCTTGATCTCCTCTTGTCAGGCAAATCAAGCTGAAATCAGCAGAATTAGGTAAATGTAGATGAGATGAGTAAGCCAGCACTCTTCATCCATTAGGACTGCTCACTTGAGTTAGGACGATAGATATGAGCAAGGAGTTGCAAAATAGGGCCTTTAATCACAAGAAACCCACATGGAAAATCTGCTTAATCGGGAAGTCTCCCAGGGAACTGGCTGAATAGCCAATGATTCTAAATAGCTTTGATTGATTCTTAATGGGGACAATAATTCTGTTTAATGGGAATATCTTCAGATGATTTAATGTTGCTTAGGGCATTTTATATATCTTGGTCTTATGCCGGTCTTGTTTGTTTGCTTTTCTACCAGGAGTGTTTGATGGTTTTAATGCTATGATATATGCAGGAGGGGCATGTGTTGGGGCACCCCTGCCAGTTCCTGGCTGTTGGCTTGCTCCTTTCATATCAATTACACATGTCGGGTGGCCTTACTAAGTGCTGCAAAGTTGCTATTGGCTTTGGAAAGCAGAAATCTGCAGTTTTTCGTCTGTGCAGAAAGTGCCTTCACCTAACTCTGTCAGCCTGTGCAGCATCCCCAGAGCATCGCCAGTGAAGAGATCGTGGAGTGGGCACTTTCTCCGCACGGGGAATTCCTGCCAGTGGGGCAGGGGAGTGGTATGCACAGCTCTGTCTTGGGTGTTTTGCTGTATTTTATTCAGACCAAACATTATTGGTAAATCAATGAAAGGGAAGAGGAAAGACGTTTGGATGAGGACGTGCTTGGTACCCCCCAACTAAGGAAATGAGACAGCAAATCACAGCACAGAGTCCAACATTTTGGCCTTTTTTTTCCCAACACCTCACAAATACTCCTCATGTGATGAGCATTGTGTGCATCTGTCAAAAGCCAGCTGTGTCAGAATAGGTCAGAAGAAAACAGACTGGTGCAAAGAGGAGCAAGCATTCCACATGAACATGAAACAGAGTAGGCTTAGTGTCTTAGAAGAAAGTCACATTCAATGGACATCCCCAGTGCTATGGAGATGTACTTTTTGTCTTTGAAATTTGGCTGTGGATTTGCAGACGCCCCAGCCTTTCTTAAATACTGGCTAAAACAAAAATCCCAGAGATACTTCGATTTTGCAGATGCTGCAATCTCATCTGAAGCACAAAGCTCAACTTCCCCCTCTGTCACCAAATTCCCTTAGTTTATCTTCTAGTGCAAATGCTACAACGTTAGCTACTGAAAGCACAACACCATTAAAGGAAAAAAACATTTCTCACCATTCATCCTTCCCCTGCTGTCGGTTTCTTAATTTAAGAACTAGTCCTTTTGTCTATTATTGTACTGTATTTCCTCAGGACGTAATGGTGGGAGGGAGGAGCCCAAAGGATAGGACACATTGATGAAGTTCCTCTGTCAGATGCCAGATTTTGGCTGGATTCTTGGAAAATTTTGCTCTTTCTATTAACTGATGTGTAATTCAGAGTAGGGAGATATTGTGTGCTGGTTTCTGACCTTTGCAAACACTAAATCACGAAAATATCTGATTTATTGAATTTCTCCTCCCTCCCCAAAATCTTGCCAAAGTGGTCATGACCACAATAAGTGAACTGAAGTGACTTTGGTATTTGTATCATATATAAAATGTTTATTTTGGGAGGTAGTTTATGAAAATATTAATGTAAGATAGTTTTGGCCAGAATGAAGCTTATAAAGAAGTAACATTTAATCATTAGAGACTGAACTGCGCTCAGGCTGAACAGTGGTGTTCAAGATGACTTCTTGAATCAATTTATTCTATTTCTGGTATTAAGCTTCAACCTGGCAGGGTGCTAGGGTTGTCCATAATTCTGTAGATAGTACTATGTCAGTGTGCTCTTAAGTGCTCTCCGTAGCATTCTGCATTGGATTTATTAGAAAGTTACCATCCTTAAAAAAGTAGGGGTTTTTTTGTTCTCTTTTAGCTTGCAGTAGCATATTTTAGAAGAATGATCTGGGTCTTTCTGTTCTGCACCAGACCGTTAGCATGTTTCTTCCGTATCAAATACCTTGAAGGAGGCAGAAACTTGAATTAGAATATTATGAATTAACCTCTCTATGGAGTAAAGTCCCTCTAAGTCTACCATATATTCTTTGGTCTTGTAAGATATTAACTATTCTGGTCACAACTGGGCCTATATATATGAAACCTGATTAGTTTTAAACACACGTACAATTCTGCTTGCAGGCCTGTTATGCCAGGGACTGGTATATAGACTTAACGCAGGAATTAGATCTTCCTCTTCAAAACAAAATATATACTGAGATTGTCATCTGATTTCTTTGTAAAGTTCTTTAGACGCGTGTGTAGATAGACATGTAGAACGTACAGAGAGTGTGCACAGTTCAGAACACTAATAAATGGGATGTGAGCATTATTCATACATTATTTTCTGCTCTTTTGCTGTCCAATGTGTTCCAAAGGTAAACTTAGGACTGTTTGTTTGGGTTTTCTTTAAATTTTAAAAGATTTACTTCTAAAGTTGTTGCGTTTTTGTAGTCCCTCTTAACACGTACGTCTTCCCCATAGTGTGTCTGCATGTTTGTGGTGTTCTTCAGCAAGAGCAGTGTTTTCTGCTGGGCCAGCCAGGGCAGGAAGGGACCGGACCAGGCAATCAGTGCCTGGTGCTGCAGGCTGGCACCCAGCCCTAATGGAACCTTGACATGTTGTTTTGGGTACCATGGGATAAGAATGGTCATCTCTACGTGTTTGGGGGAATTTTGGATTTGGTAAATGAAAACTGGGGAGGGGAGGCAGTATCTATTCATAGGTCAGATAAGGTTATGTGTTGCCTGGAGTGACTTTTCTTTTGCACAAGCATTGGATCTCCCATATTCTGAGGCTTAGCTCTTCTTTTTTACCCTAAAAAACCTCTCTCCATTAGCCTTTTGGAAAATGATAACGTCAGTGAGGTCATTGCAGAATTAGATGTTAGGCAAACCACTGGATATTTTGTTAAATAAAATGGTCCTTGCCAGTATTTTGCAATCAGTCCTTTAAGTTTAAACCACATCTTAAAGTTAAAATGTGTCTATGTCTATGGATAGATAGATAAACTTGTGTGTGTATACAGTAAGGCCTAAACCCCTCATTAATTATAGTTCTTTTTTCATTGTAGAGATCTTTAAAATAGATAAACAGCAGTTCTGAAATCTGAACTGGACGGTGAAAAACTTGATGTGTTTTTAAGATACTTAGAAGGAGACGCATACAAGGAGCTGACTCTTTCTTAACAAGAAAAATGCCTTTGAAAATCTTTCCATAGTCCAGGTATCTTCTTCAAAACCACATCTTGATAGGGATCTAATCTCCGTGTTCAATAACATCATCATTAAACATGAATACATCACAAACAACGTGTTTATCATTTTAACATTACTTTTCAGGTTCAGGTTTAAATTATGGTCTGTAAAAACAGTTCAGGTCCTGTTCTTTCTGTCTTTTTTCTTTTTTTGTTAAGAAAGATGTATTTGCTTTCTATAAAATGGGCATTTAATACCAAGTGAAAAGATGAATTGCAAATGGTCTTTGTTGGCTTTAACACTTTGTAGTCATGGCTCTGCTAGGAGAAAAAAGCTGTGTGACTAAGGGAAAAACACAAGTTGTGCAGAGTTGGCAGCAATCTGAAATAAAGAAGACTACATTTCAGACAAGCTGTTACTTATTGCAAGTGAAGAAAAGGCTTTGGTCCACTAATGCTCTGCACATGACAGTGAAAAGCTGTGCACGTTGTCACGCAACTTCTGGCTGCGTGTTTCCTGGGTTAGTGTGCTTTGTCTGCGTGAAATGGTGCTCAGGCTCTGTGGTGGCCCTCCTGGGCCACCTTTGAGCAGCTGAAGGGCTCTTCCAAGGCTGGGGCTGCATCCCATGGGTGATGGCAAAGCTCTGCTGCTGCTGGGGTGTTGAATGGGGAGAGTCAGTGGTACTGGAGGACACAGCTGGGGTCACTGTCCTCCACCGCCTGACAGTCCTGCCTTGTTCCTCAGGTATGCAGCACTTGTTCTGCTGTTCTGGGCCACGAGGATATTTTGGAACGTGACTTCTAGACACTTCCCTGATGTACAAAGTGATAACTGTCTCCCAGATGGTTAAATTACGCCCTTTTAGACAGCTGGCAGAAGGTAGGCTGATGCTGTACATCTCTGGGAAGTGTTGTGATGGTGCCTCCTCTATCTGTGGCTTAGTGCAAAACAGCTGGGAAGACAAAACCGTTGCACAATGCCAGCTTGCTTCTTAGAAGGAGGAGGAAAACATTCATGTTGTCTCAATTTCAGGGGCATGAAACAGCCTGAACTTTTCTTGAACTTTTGTCATCTGTAGTTTGCCCTCTTCTTAGTAATAACTCCTTCCCAGTACTATATCTCACTGTCAAAAGAAGCTTGAAAATGTATTTTTCTCCTTTTCTGATCACAATGGGGCATATTAAACCTTGCATCCAAGCATGCCCTTACGTATTGGTATGTATGCAAGTTCTGGGACTTCCTCAACTATCAGACTTAACAGTGAGAGCTTTAGATTGTCAAAAATAATAAAAATAACCCCTCCTAGTTCAGCAAGAGGTTTTAAAAACACTTTTTAAAAAGTCATCAAATATAATTCTTCAGATTGATGACTTTCTTTTTTTTTATTTAGAAGCTTTCAGGTAATTTTTCAGTCTGTCAGTTCAGCTACTCCCTGTAGTCCAAGTGTTTTCTCCGATTCCCCCAAACGCGGGGCTGCGGAGCCTTGGGTGTTTTCACCTTCTCGTTCTTGGTCCGTCTCTTGGTTATGTAGTGGATTGCAAAGGCAAACAACAAAACTTTGAAGCCTTTATAGGAACGAAACGTGCTGAACTCATCTGTAGAAGCTGACATAAACAAATCTACAGCTGTACAGGGTGCTACACAGGGAGGTGGGTTTGCGCCCATTGCATGTAGCTTGCCCACGCATGTTCTCAGGCAGATCTCTGATTTGAGGTGGTTTCAAGGCTCTTGCTTCCTCCGAAAGACCTAAAAACATCCTTCTGTGAGTACCAGGCCTTAAAACTTGTTCCAAATTGAACCTTCAAAGTAATGATTAATTTCTGACAATTCTGGTCACATACTTCTTCATTTAGGGAAAGGAAACCTTTCTGAAGAAGGTCTGAGGATCATCAAGGTCTGGGCAAGTGAGGTCTTGTCAAACTTTTACAAACAGATGTTCTTAAAATTGAATAGCTTGTTTAGTAGCAAGAACCATTATTTCCTTATCTGTGGTTGTTCCTTTCTTTCTTTACTAAGATATTGCTTTCCTGTGTCCTGTTAAATTCCTCATCCTGTTAGAAGAGGGGGGGGAAAAAAGGGAGAGAAATATTGCACTGAACTGCACGGACATATTGTCATTGTGGTTTCCTATAAACTTTTTGCTGATTCTTGCTTACTTATCATGTGCTTTAATGTTCTGATACATTTTCCAGCAGCAGTGTGTCTTGCAGCACTAAAACTTAGTGTTCACTGCTTTGCTGTTGTTGTCTTCATCATGTAAAATAGCCTCCTTAGGATCACAAGAACAACGGGGCCAGTTATTTTAATCAAATGATGTTTTTCAGGATCTGGAAAGGTTGCACTATCAGCCTCTGCTCTGACCCCTAAAACAAAATCACTTCCATTCACGTTATTATCTTCGGTGTGTGGGAAACAGCCGGAGTCTGAATATTCTTTTTATCCTCCCTCCATATTTTTTTTCTTTTCTTTTCTGCTACTTGCTCGGTTCCTGTTGAAAATGCATCTAACCTATAAACGAACAGCCTCCTCTGTGTTCATTCCCCAAGCATTCCCCAAATATTCACATTCTTAAAATACCATCTTCTTCCTTATTTTCTCAATTCTTTATTTGTTTACACTCAAAAGCGTCTTTGTAGCTGCCTACACTGAGCTGGGAAAACGTATAGTCTAGTCTTCCTTTATTTAAATGTACAGTAGTTTGTTAATGTCTTTGTTACCAGATACTAGCAAGCTTTATTGAGGGCAAACCCATATGCCAGTGAAATTGTACAACAAGAATGTTCCCAAATGTATGCAATGTTCTTCAGATTAATTGGATTCCATGGAGCATATTCCCATCACAATGTGCAGAGGTTTTAGACGTATAACTCCCATTAATGTTAATGGGAGTCACCTGTTTATATCCCAGCACTTCTAGATAGGAATAGCATCGCTTTAAATGAAACCAGTGTCCACTTTACTGTGAACTATTACAAATAATGATTACGGTTTTCTCCTATGGATGGGAAGGGAACAAGTGCTACCAAATCACCTCTTTAAAAGACTTTGTGTTGCTAACATTGCTGGACAAAAAACCCGTGCTGAACGGCATAAATAACTTGTTACTGGAAATGTTGCTGTGTCATGTTAAAAAAGTAAAGTATACCTGTTCAACAGTCAGCCTTAAAATAATAGAAATGATCATGAAACAACATTCTTTTTAGCAGAGGGAAAGAATCATCATCTTTCTTGGTAGCACACGTCCTATTTTTGTAATTTTGAAATTATATATATATGTATGTATATACACACATAACCAGGACATCCATTCATTGGTATGAATCCTACTAGCTTCTCCATGTGGGCTGCTTAATTATGTTTTTCCTAAACCAAACCAATAGCTTTGGTAGCAATTTTGTTTCCAGGTATTATTTCACAATAGTTAATAAGAGTTCTTTCACAGTGCTAGAAATGCAGCAGGTATGGCATACTGGAACTTAAAACAATTCTCAAACTGGACAAAATCATTTACTATGGACCATAAATAGATAACTAGAGAAATTGTACTCTAAGATCGTTAAGGAAGTTTTGGATTACTTTACGTCAGTCTTTTCAAATTCGTTAGTTACATCTGTATGTTTATCGGTTAACTAGTCACTTGCAGACTAGTCATTAAGGGAATGAATAACAATCACACGCTTATTGTTTGATCATAGCAAACAGAATTATAGCACTATTATGTGTCTGAACTCGAACTACCAAGACTTTAGGGTAGTTTGAGGGTGCCTTTATCTTACAAGACGTAGCTAAAGCATGCCATAAACACAGCTTTACGCTTTCGATATGCCATTGCTTGATTTGCGATGTCCACCATGGTAGGACATAGGCTCTCATCAGTTATTTGGTCTTGAGTTATGATTAATGGGTTTAGAGGCCTCTGGTAAAAGAACTCCTTCACTTTAAAGTTAGGTGCTACTTAGGAGGAAAAATACTATAGAGAGGAAAGAAAGCTGTCATTGACATCTTAGGTCTACCAGTCGCGTACTAAGTTTGGTATTTAAGTTACATCCAACACTGGCCAGTACTGGAAACTTCAGAGTAACTCTTTGGTGAACAGTTGTGAACATGGCTGGTTTTGTGGAAGGTTCATCCTGTTTCCCATCAAACAGAAGGAGTTTATATTCTGAAGCATGCAAGATCTATACCTTTTTTTGATTCTTCTGAGATAAGGGGAGTGGTTTGCATGCTCTGCTCAAGTGGCTTATTTTTGGTTGAATCTTGCCAGATTGTAAGCTTATCATTTATGAGTAGGTTGTGTTTTTTCTGAATAGATTAAATATTGTAATGAATTGACTAAGTAGGATAGCTTTGTGGCCTAGAACAGATACTGACAACTTTGAGCATAGGTTTTTTTTCAGATGAAATGATAAAGTGTATGGCTATAGAAGGTAATGTGACACTGCTTCACTTCACTTGTCCATCTTGAAGCCCTATAGAGCTTGATTCTGGTTATTCATGAATTATTTAACACAATTCCTTTTGCATTTGGTGTCACACTATGGTATGAATATGCAAGGGCTGAACAGTAACAGTAAAATAATAAAATAAGTGAGTCTGAGAGAATTGTATGAGGAGATTAAAATCGATGGTAGGCTGAAATGAAACAATGGGTAGGGAGTATTGGGGTCAAGCATAGAAAGACTCTTCAGAGATACAATGCAAGCAGGTGGACCAGTGTTTTAGGTGAACATCTTTGTGTCTTCCTGGAGTCTGTGTGAGCAAAATGTTCAAACCAGGATTTGTTCTTATGTGACTTGTGCCCATGAGGATCTGTGCCTTTGAAATCCTCCTATGGAGTAAGGAGAGCAAATTTCTGACATCACATAGATTCCCATGGAAACTGATTTTGTAGTCTCAAGGGCAGAATTAAGTTTTGCCTGCAAGAGGATGTAATGGCCTGGGAAGGAGAAACTGTTTACATAGCAAGAGCAGATGTAACTGCAAATGAAAATGACAGCCTGTTTCTATATACCTCACTTGTTCCTGTAGGAAAATACTACTGTAATGTTATGTAGGATAGGTTTTATATTCCTAAAACAACCAGGCCACAAGCAGAAGGGATAGAAAGGGGATAATTCTGTGTGACATAATTGGATATGGCAATAGGCCAAACTGTTTGATTCTGCTGGAAAAGTCCCAAATCCTGTGTATGGAAGATTACTGTGGGAGGGAGAAGCAACATCATTGCTTGGTTTACATGGCATACGTGCTGGAGAGGCTGAGGAGCAGAGCACAAAATGCATCTGGTCTTCTTGAAAAGGTCCTTGATGTTTGTCTCAGAAGAAACACTCAACCTCCTAACTCTTTCTTCTTCAGTCAAATGTATAGGTAAAAATGGTTTCTCTCATACAGCCATGAGCTGGGGTGGTTGTGTGGGAAGTCTAAGGGAGGAAGCCTTTAATCTCTAAAAATATTTTGGCTGATTGTCCAACTTTGAGTCTCTTTTGATCAATAGTGGACTCTCTACTCCATTTCGTCTTCCAACATCATGTTTTTCAGTCCATTCCTCTGGTGCTAGCAGTCCCCTGTTCCCAAGAAACAAGGCCACGCAGCAAGCAGTAGATCTGCTGGTTTGTACAATCACACGTACAGAGAAGCATTTGGAGGCTGGGAGATAGCTATCACTGATCACGTGTCAACATCTTCAAAACTCATCTAGGTATGAGCAAACTGTTGCTCAAATAAAGCTCAATTCCTTCCTGCTTATTCAGTGCTTTGCTTATTATACCAATTTGCAAGCTTTCTGTCTACAACATCTTTCTTACGCTGGCTTCCCTACAATCTACTGATTCATTTACATCTCAGCAGCCATCTCTGTTGCCTGAGTGTGTGAGAAACTAATTTAACCCCACTTGTGGAAACTGGAGTTTTTAAGTAGCCTTTGCCTTTCCCCTCCTATTCCTTCTGTACCATCAGGCTTTTTAGTCCCTTCTGCTTCTACTACGTCTATGTTTGAAAAGGGTGGAAAATTTTTTCATTTTTTCTCTCCATCATCTTTTCTCATGATGTCTCTGCATCTTATCGCTGATTGATTTGTATGCATGAGTCATGGCAAAAATTGAATGCCTCATCTTCCTAATCAACCACCTCCACCTCCACTTTCTGTCCTGTCTCCCAGTCCCGCCACGTGAGTGTCATACTTGACTCATCTCTCTTCTTTGTGTTGCTTCATCACCCAAGTGGCCAGGAGCCTTGCTGAAACACTTGTGTTGACTCAGGATTAAGTTGGTAGATAGAGGGTTCACTGGTACTTTCCATTAGGTTGGACTGTTCCAAGAACTAAAATAATCCTTCTTCAGCACCTTTGTCCATCAGATAGTGTATCTAGCTAGCGTTAAACTGGGAAGAGATTAATTGAGGTGGTTTGCATGATTTGCCCAGAGGCCAGGAAGGACACTGCACAGGTCCAGATTGTGCCGGAGTATTGTTTGCATGGAAGGAAAGGCACCAAATTATTTTTCTTCCCTTCACTGGTTTGGCACACAGTGATCCAGAATGAGTGTGTCCTTGTAGTCCAGCCAGATACAGAAATTGTTCCCTCTGAGCATCCTTATGCAGACTGCAAGGAAAGACATCAGGAAGAGCAGGGTGGGCTCACGAACAGTTGCCCAGTATCAGTGGTGGTTCAGGTACAGTTCTCAGTGGTGGAGTTAGTGCTTCTGGGTATTTTAAGGTAATGTATTAGCCTAATTTATCAACTGCATATATGGCTGGAGTCAGAAATTGAAGGAGAGATGTGAACGTTGAGCGGCCTTCAGTGAGCAAAACCTGGACAAAACTGCTGTGTTCTTGGCCAAAGCTTGCTACAGAATTTTATTCTTATTTTGATTGGCACTGACCGACACTCCTACTCTCCAACGTTTCTACTATTTGTGGAGAAATGTTGACCATCGCATTGCAGGATGCCTCATCTTTATTCCTTCTAATCTGCCTTCGTCTGGGTGGCTTCCACTGTATTACAGCTCCCATTGCTAGGCATTATATTTGTCAAAACTGCTTGCTTGTTTTTTTGTTTTTTTTTTTTTTAAAAAAAAAGGTGGCGAAGAAAGGCAGGGGGGAGAAAGGACTTGTGAGCCTATGGTGAACTTAATTAATATCACTGGAGGGACAGCAATAAAGCACTTAACAGGGCTATAGTAAACCTTGCAAGACATGAACAAGTCAAAATATTATTGACGTATTCAATTATTTGCAGTTGTGGGGGTTTTGTTTTCTGTGACGACTCCTGAAAATAATAAAGCACTTAAAAGTTCCGCTTTCACTTGGCTGACCCAGCGCTCTCGCAGCAGCACAGTGTGTTACCCCGGGAGGGAGCTGAGCCGGAGCCAGCGCGGGGCGAGGAGCGCTGAGAAAGCAGTACACGCAGTCCCTCAGGAGGGGAGCAGCTCGCATTCATCTCTAGGGGCTCTTCCTGCCTGGCCTGTATTATTTATTTTACTATTATTAGCATTTCTGAGACACCAATCGCTATGGTAACTGGGTGCCCGTAATAACTTTGCATTTATGCGATTCTTTTTGCCAATGTTTTCTCTGTACTTCACGGTTGCTAATTACTTTCACCCCTTGCTCGTTGCCCGTTGTGCTCTCTAGGTTATTAAACCTGAGGACCTCTTACAGATGGGAAAGCGGAGGTGCAGAGGGGTAAGGGCCAAGTCTTTATGGGTCTCCTCACTCTTGGACCTGCTTCTCCACAACAAACCTGCATCTCAGCTTCTTTCCCTGGCTTCCTAGAGAGGCGTTGCAATAGAGACTTAAACCAACAACCCCCTGTAGGCTTCATCTTTCTCTTTAAGTTGTACCCATCACTTTCCTTCTGCTTGCTGAGCCTTTGAGACCCGGTGCTGGGAGGCAGGGAAGGCTTTGGCTGAACGATCTTGGTGCAAGTATTTCTCACAGCTCTTCAAGAGCGCCTTTTGCATCCAGCCTTGCATAGACAGACGTAGCGAGCATCGTGGCCCCACAGCAAGTTTAAAGAAGGACGATGGCAGGACCTCAGCGGTCGTACAGCTCGGCTGTGCCCCCGGTCAGCTTCAGAGATGCGGCCAGGCTTGGCCACATGGCATTCAGCATCAGAGCCCTTCGCTGGGGGACGAGTGCTGTGATCCCCCGGAGCCTGCCGGCAGGTTAGCTGGGTGCACCTCGGAGGAGAAATCCCGCGCGCAGCAAGAACGCAGGGCAGCAATCTCATCCCTGTCTTTTGCCTCAGTTTTCAGCAGCAGCCAGGACTCCATGGTTGCAGTCACCCACTGGCTCAATAGTGTCATTTTTAATCCTTTTAATACTTCTCTTTTTAAGATGGTCTTAGCTCGGGGCCCACATGGAAGTGGAATGGCAGGAAGCCTGTAAGCCCTGGGCTGGGGAGGGGAAAGACCCAGTCTGCAGCAGTGCCGCTATGCGCATCACGGGAAGAGTTATGGCTGATTTTCACATATATCTATAACATCTGTGCGGCTAATAAAATTGACGGAGTTTGTCATAATCAGCCTGTACTCTCCAGCGAGAGAATTATGTGTGAGCATTTGGAAATCTCACGCACAGGCAGTTACTGAGGGAATACGCTGTGAAGATTGAGTTGTTTGTGCGTGGCAGTGGGTACCCACGCTGGAACGCAATACCTGCTTCTGCCCTGCAGTGGGGCTCTCTGAGAGAGTATATTGTTAAAGGGAACACGGGTATTAGCTAAAAACCCCATACATTTGTGTGGGCAGCCGCTGTCACAAGCGTGTGTTTACATGCACACAGTTGCGCTAGGGTAACGTATTTCCAAGGTCAACCGAAACTAAGCCCAGAAATGTTGCATTGAACAGCCCAGTCCCCCAATCTGGGTGGCAAAGGGAAAGCACCCATGAAAAACAACATAATCTGCTAGTCCTCCAACAACAGAAATGTCACAAATGGGCACATTTTGTAAAGTTGCTGCTTTGTAGAAAACCATACAGTAACATTTTGTAATAACGATATTTAGTGTGCTACTTAGTGATTTGGTGGTGGTTTTTTTTTTTTGCTCTTGTGATGAAGAGTTGGTAAAATCAGCATTGTGTTGCCGGATCAAATGTAATCAGTTGATAGCTGTCAGGTTTCCCTGGGAAAAAGTGGACAAATAATGCTGTGATGACAAATTCTGATCACATTCATTTTATAAGCAGAGATAGTTGAAGTTTCACGTGTGATGGATTGAAAAACAGTACTCGAGGGATTCATGCATTCTGTATTTATTTACTGCATTTTGTTGGCTATGGGTTTAAACAAAATTGGTTTTGCATCTGAAATGTAATCTGAGTGCTTGCGACCACAAGAAGGCAGATGAACACAAGTCATTTGGGCATCCAGTTCCTTCACATGTGCACGTAAACCTTTCTTTTTGAAATATCGGGGTGGGCAACATTTAGCAGTTCGTTAAAAACATGAACTCTGATTTTTCAAGGTGATGACTTGATTTGCTGTAAGTCTGGCAAATGTGTATTCCTGCCGGTGCCAGTTCTGTACGTCCCACCTCTTCAGAGCCCTGTCAGCGCTGTGACTTAAAAAACCTCTTGGAGCAGCCTCTGATGCTTCTCATTTAAGTTCAGAAAGAATCCAAACCAAGTGAACCTCTTCTGTAACTCCCCTGTCTTTCTGGGAGGGATGTAGCCGTTCCTGCTCCGCCTTTTGAGAGAGTTTTGGGGCCTGACCCAAAACGCATAGTTTTCTGAGGTTTTCAGATCAAACGCACGTTGCCGTAAGAAGCAAGCACTGAACTGCCATTTAAAAGTGAGTTCAAGTCTTTTATTGTTTTAGATCCAATGATAATAAAGACAAATGCATTGGATTAATAATGCTCCTACCTTGAAATTTAATTTAAAATCCCTTGTAATGTAATCACATTTGGGTGTGCCATTACCCAGATGGAGAGAAATTTGTTTTGTTGAGAAATTACTTTAGCATAAGAATGACTTGAGTTTATTAACAGGGAAAAAACATGACTCCCCTCTCCAACCACTCCCCATGCATTCCAAAAATAAGAAACTCATTTCAACATGGACATTACTGGTTAAAAAATAATTACACATAATGAAATGTCATATTTCACACATACTCCCTGCAAACCACGCTTCTTAGTCTTCCCCAAAACACTGCAGGGTGTAACCAGCTCTTTCTTCCTCCTTCATGAAAAGAATATTTCACAATGGAATTGTGTGATGACAAAAAAAAAAAATGATGCTGGAAAAGCATCGCTACCCAGAGAGACATAAGGAATTGCCACAGGCCACTGCATATAATCCCACACAATATTAAGTAGTCATTGTATCTCTTTCCAACGCTTCATTCTTCTTTTGTGACCTACAGCCTCAGTGAGAGTTTTTACAGAAATAGAGTGCCATGGAACAGCAAATTTGGGAACCGTGTCATTTGACAAAAAATGTTTGGCTTAGAATGTTATTTTTTTTTAATGTATCTTTCAGCCGCTGTCATTAAAATTGTTAAATAACATTAGAAACGTGTTTTGTCGATTACCTCAGGGACAAGTATAAAATATTGGCCTGTTAAATACGTGCCACAGAAAATGAAAGTGCACAGCGCAAACGCTGCATGCAGAACTTCCTTAGGTCGGGGTTTACGGGGCTGGACACGGGTCAACACACCTCAGCCTCCTCACCGAGGGTTTCCACTGCGGGGATGGCTCTCGTTAGCTGTGATCAGATATTCACAAATCGGGGAGGTGCTTTCCATAAACGGTTGTTTGCATTTAAGAGCAGATTTCTGCAAAGATTCTGGTGCTGACAGTTTCTCTCCAGGAGCACTGGCAGAGCGCAAGTGCCATACCCACGTGCGCACAACGTGTGCACCGAGACCTCTTTACCAGCTAAGTTCTTCTTATTTCTTCAAGAAGGGCTTTGGCAAGACTGATACTTATTTTTGTTAAATACATTCAGTACATGAAGAAATGTGTACATCATTCTGCATAAACCAGTATCTCACCAATTAATTTTGTGCCTGAGAACAAGAATATTCAGCATATACAGCAATTCTGACTTGTTTCTAATGGTGTATTTCTTCATGTAGGCAATGCTGCGTATCTCTGGAGATGGGATACGGTAGTTCTATGCACTTAGGTTTGGATGGATAAAATGGTTTTATTCATACAATATTCCTTTTTTAAATATAGAGATGAGCCTGTGACGTTACAAAGAAAAGGGACTGCTAGAGATTATCTATGATTATCACGACTGCGGTAGATAATGGTGCTAAGTTCAAGTTCCTGTGGCAAGATTGTAGCAAATTCCAGGGATTTTTGAGGATAGCAAGATGGAAACCAAAGATGTTTCAGTTTTCTTTACTCCTTAAAGCTCCATCCTGAATTAAACTAGGTAGAACTGTTGGAAAAAAAGAAACAACAAATGAGGCAGGTTGAGGAACTGGTTGGAAACCACAGGAACAAAATAAACACAGGGAAGGAGAGCTGACAAAACATTTTTAATTCTTTTTCCTTGAATGAAACAGTTATGTGGGAAAAAAAGAAAAAAATCATCATTTAAATACTGAAAATTTTAAAATGTTGAACAGACTAAATCCTCTCAGTTTAATGCCGCAACCTACTCCTGCCTGTAATTAACAGTACCCAATGGTGGTGTTTATTAACCCCGGTAACAATTTGTTTAGGAAATTATTTTGTAAAATTGCAGTCTGTTTTTTATTGCTGTGCTTTGCTGGATGTCTGGGAGAGGCTGTACAGCCACCCATAACCCACTCCATCCTCAAATCCAAGCACGCTTTAGATTCAGAGCTTTGAAAACCAGCTAAATTTACACCCAGCTTGCTCTGGAAATAAATCCGCTCATTTAGATGAGGTCTCGTTTGAAATGGCTTAGCCCAATAATTAATCATTTCATTCTCTTTATATATTTGTGGGTATTTGAAAGAAATTTGATTAGTTACCTGTGATTACACTTCCCAACACCCTGCAAAGGAAATAATAAAATAAACCCCGTCAGGTTTTGGAAAGGATTGCTGGGGCTGAATTTGGGCTGAATTTAATAGCGACTTACTAACTGGCAATTATTTGTCTGCCGTTAACAGGAACTCCATAATGAAAGAGCTTATCATCCCAGAGCTATACCGAGTGTGTTTTTAAACCCTGCGATGGGAAGATGCTATGCTATGGACGAAGCAACGATGGCTTTCACGTTCCTCCCCGGGCAGGGACAGCACGAGGAGAGCAGCGGTGCGGTTTCGGATGGCACGAGCACAGGTACCCCCCGAGTCAGCCTCCTCCCGCTCAGTCGTTTGGGCTAGTTCAATTAATGCAAGAAAAGAGACAAGCTTCCAGCTGCTGATCGGTTGTTTCTAAAGGCGCTAAATTATTTTAAGGAGTCCTGAGATTCGGGTCTGAAGGTGTTTGCCTAATCCCAAGGCTTTTTGCTTGTAAGGAGCTTCAGAGGGGAAGAGATTGTGTCGGTCTGAGTAGATATTACACATGTAATGCTGCCCATCGTGTCTTATCTGTATTGTGGCCACAGCGGATGAATGTCAGAGTTCGGCATACCCATGCTGTTTAACCTGGTGCTATTATCACAATGACCTTAACCAGCTAGGCAGTTCACAGAGTAGGCACTAAACAGAGCATGAGATGAATTTAATGGATTACTAGGGAGTATGTTATTGCAAGGAAAAGCACCTGTGGAGCAACATATTTACCTCAGTTCCACTGAATGAGCATGTTGAAAGTGAATTGGCACAGCCTTCTGCTTTATGAAAGGAAGTATTTTGTCATTCTTCATGCTTTCATTAAGAGGATTTAAGGCAGAGGATGCTGAAATGGTTCTGTGTTGGCACCGAAAAAATCACAGATTAATAGTGAAGCTTGAATATAGTAAAGCATCTGATTTTTGCTTTTTCATCAACGAGCCTAATAAACCAGGATGAAACTATTAACATACAAATAGACAACCTTCTGATTAAAACAGCAGCAGCCAGCCCAGCCTGAAAAAGACCTCTTCACACAGAAAGCAATTATGATGGCAAATGTTGTCCGATTCGCTGCCATTTGCAACAAACCTAGAAAATCAAAATGTAACCAATCATAATTTTGCAGAAAACACTAGTGTTATTTAAAAACTAAGACGCTCTTGATTTTTATGATCATGATTGCCATTTTAGAAGCCCCCAAATCCTCCTGCAAGTTTTTACTCTTTTGAATTTCTACTCTAGACATATACTATAAATAAGGAAAGGTAGGCCCTTGGGATAAAGCATCGTGGGAAACCTCCCCAGAGTAAAGGCAGAAATTATCCTAGATTATACTTCTATAGTATACTTTCTTTTCCTTTCCTGCATCTCTCCCAAGGTGATCTTCTGTGGGAAAAATATGCTTACTGACTTAACCATCATTTAACAATCTACCTCCTGATGATGAGAATCTAGTGGAATGAAGTTTCCTGATTTTGAAGTCAATCCATGGCTACTCATACCTCTAAGCTATTTCAGCTTTTGCATAAAATAAATTCTGTTTTGGTGTGAAATGAATCACTGGCACAGGAGAATTGTCCCTCATGACAAGGCAAACCCGGTTTCCTGTCTACATAGACCCGAGCGTTCCTTGCAGAAAGCATTGGGAAAGCCTGTCCAGAAGCGTGTTCACTCCTTGGAGCAGGGAGGCTTTCCAGTAACGCTGGGGAATTAGTCCAGCTTGTGCAAGCGGAGTATAAGTGGTACCAAGCCCTACTGAATTCCATCTCGCCCGGGTTCAGAAAGGGTGTAAATACATGCCGAAATCCCTCCTCACACAGGGAAGTGTTGGAGGCTCATCTGTAATTTAAAGCATGTGTTTAACTCCAGCTGATTTCCAAGGTGGGCACATGCATATGCTGAGATATATTTTTTGCATGTCTTGAACCTCAGTACAGCCTGCTCCTTCTGGAGGAAGGAGTCAAGATGCGTTTTTCCAGCTGGAGGTAGGAGTGCCTGTAGAATTGTCTGAAGGAATCCACTTCATTTCACCTGAGAGAAGCGGTTCTCTTGGATGTTTAAAAAAAAAAATAAAAAATCTTAACATAGTAACTCTGAAATGTTGACATTTCTTGGTATCTGTCCTAATTTTGATACTGAGGCAAGTATGCATTTGACATGTTGGTGAGCTCAACATTCAGTTTCCTTTTCATTTCATAAAACTTATTTTGAATGTCCCTCTCTAGCAGGACATAAAACTGGTAACTTCTCGCTTATTTAAGTGGCCCAAAACCTGATCATCATATATTATGAAAGAGTTCAGTGTTGGAGCATGGTGGAACATGATTTCTGCATCATACAGAGTTAAAAGCCTAATTAGACAGCTAAAGTAGCCTCCAAATGTGCAGACGCTCTTTTGCGCTCCAAAATGGTTGCATCAGCTATCAATCAAGTGGACAGATGATGCAGACAGGCAACTGAGGGTTTTCATTTGTGAGTAATATTAATTGTGGGTGTAAAATGAAAGTTATAATAAGTGATGAAGGTACCAATCAGTACTTGGATGAAACTCTTTCTAAAGTTAACTCCGAATGGGAAGCTACAAATGGGGCACTTTGATAAGCAAATAAAATTTCAGCCCTGCACTGACCATTGTATGTTCTTGAAAAAATATACAGAAGTGCCCATTGATTACTGTTCTCCTTGATTTTGGTTCTCAAGCACTGTGTTCTGGCTCACTGTTCATTAGTCTGGAGTAATTGGGCTGGGAGAGCAGCGTTCAGACCTCGGTTCAATATGCAAGGCAAACAAATTATGCAATTATCTGATACAGAGTCACAGAGTAGCATCATATGGAAACAAATGGTGCCAAATCAAGACCACATGTTTTTAAGGGGATTATGAACTTAAGTGATGTGCAGCTAAATGTCATCTACTCGCAAAGAATTGAGGAATTTGAAAAAAATCCGTTTTGATTCTAGTGAATATAATAATTGTGAAAACACTTGCCAGGATTTTTCCGGGGTCAGTGTCAAGAAGTCTGAAATTCATGCAGAAGTGACGCTATCCCTGAGAATCCTTTCTGAATGGGATTCCTGATTGCCCGTCACTAGGGTCTGATCATTTCCCCATGGAAGACGGGACATCTGAACCAATGATTTCAAGCAGTGATTGACTCCACAAGTTTTCAGTTGTTTATAAGTTTTTTATAAATCATGTTAAAATGGACCATTCTTTATTTACAAGGATTTAAAGTCTGAAAATCTCAAATCTCAGAGTTGCTTTCTGCTTGCTTTTTTTTTTTTTAACTAAATAGCACATTTATGGCATTTAATGTCCTGTGCCTGCAGTGCCTTGACAACAGGCCTTTATATTTACCCTATCTAGATACTGAACAGAGCGTTTCACCTCACGTCTGTCACTGAGGTCTACATGCGGTTGCTAAGCCTCCACTATCACATAAAAGGGTGGAGACAGGGTAGCAGTTTTCTCTGGAAAAGAGACAGATGATCATGCCAAGTCGCATAGAAGTATTGGCAATAGCTTTCTTGGGGAGAGATTGAGACAGCTTTTGACAGGAGCCAACACCCATTTTCAGATGAAAAATGTTCATCCCACCATCTATCTCTTTAGTCTCTTCTCCAGCAGACACTGCTCTGGGAAAACACCCACTGCTGCGTGTCTGAGGCCAGTGGAGATCCTGTGACTTGCTCTGCGGTTCCTAAATCTGCAGTATCCACCCTGCCTGTGCTCATGCTCTCTTTTTATTGCATTTTTGCCTGCATAAAATACTACGATCAGCCAACAGGCTGTCTGTAAACATAAGAATGTGAGTGAAACAGGTTTCTCCCTGCTTGTTGTCTTGTTTCTAGAGACTTTATGCCAGTATCTTGTCTTGTTTGTCCCAGGATCAGTCTGGTCTTCATTTTATATTGTCTTGCAGTTTAGGGTTTAGGGTGTTCCATCTGTAGGCAGCAGGAGTCTAATGGAGCTCACATCTCCTCGGACTGATGTGGGAGGGAGGAGACGGGAGCCCGCGGTCAGTACGTGCACTGCTGGTTCAGGCAAAGTAGACTCTGCATTCACAAATGATGTAATTTTGGCTAATTCAGGCCCAAAGGAGTCACTATTTTCTTATGTTTTTCTCTCACGTGTGTATTTTTAGACTAGCTATAGTTTGGATACTAGCTCGCGTAAGTCCCGTTCTCTGACTGGTTTGGGTTTTGGTGCTGGGACAGGGTCATATAAACCTGTTTATTCAATTAACTCTGTCAGCTGAATTCAAAGCAATTTGGCCAGGTCTGCTATGGAGACCTGAAACACGTAGCCAAGAGGAGGCAATTCCCAAATCATCTAAAATCTCATTGACAGATGCAACCAAGTAAACAGTCAATTTTAAAGCTTTTGTACAGGAGACATTAAAGATCCTTATAAGCAAGTCATTAAAATGCATTTTAAGAGTGAAAAAGCACAAGAGACTATTTCCAAATATACAATTCGAAATAGACATTACAGATTTGCCAGAAATTTTTGGAAATCGAGGCGATAGCAGTATATCCCATTTAGATAACTGAGCAGGAAACAAGCTCTGCGAGCTTTGGAAAGCCTGTGGACCACAGGGATGGGGATCAGAAGGCAGAGGTAAGGGAAGGGCACTTTGTGGGCTTTATTGTGTCCCAAGACTCTGCATCCTATTTTCTACACTAGAGGAACACACCGTGTTGGTTTTCTGCAATAAGCAGGATATTGTTTAGGTCCTTTTCCAACAAACTAGTATCAAGGGTTTTTTTTGTTTTGCGTTTAATTGAGGGCAGCAGCAAAGTTCAGAGCACCGTATGCAGATGTTACAGGGACACGAAAGTACAAGATAAGGTGCTTCCTACCACAGGAAGGCTATTTTAACAGTGGGGTTTTAAGCTGATATTTACGAAGGAAGGAAAGTCAAAGGCAACAATAATTAATGTCATCATTATCATCCAGATTTTCAAAGAAACATAGTGGGATTAGGAGCTCAGTTGCTTCAGCTTTTCGGAAGACTTTAGCACGAGATTAGGCAGCATTTGAAAGACAATGAGCACCAAAATCTAGGAGGAGGTTTCTAATTTTTGTGTAAGGAATCTGTGTTCAGTTCAAGTATATATGGATTGCAGATGGAAAAGAGTGTTAACAAAAGGGAACGTAAATTCACAGGCCTCACCATCTTCCCTCATTAATGGCTCTCAGCAGAACATGCTGAGCTTTGTGACTTTTTATTTATCATTAAAACAATTTTTGTTATTTGCTGAATGGTTAAAATTTCTTTTCTTGATAATTTGGGGAGGTAGCTGTTTATCACACGGAATGATAAACAAAAGCAGTGAAAGTCTTTTCAAATGGGTTAGTTTGCAGCCCTATAGAGCTGTGCTTCATGAGTTTATTTGCATCGTCAGTAGAATCTAAACTAATTTAATTCATGGTAGGGAGCGCATGTTAATGACTTCACTGGGTGGTTAAAGGTAGTGCACACCTCCCTCCTTACTCAGAGGTTCTGATCTACAAGCAGGTCAATAGATCAAAACCACATGGGTGGTAAGGACCCTACGTGAACCGGATTCATGGTGGCCATGTCGTTCTCCGTGGATACTTTTATACATCACAAAAAACTACCGGTGTGTTTGCTACCACATCAGACAGTGAGCAGGTTGAATTATGTGCCAAAATTAGCTATATCCCTACCCAGCAGAACGAGGTGCTGCTGGCCAGGGGGAGAGGAAGGGAGGGAGGGAGCTCTGTTGTCAGCTGAACAGTATTTATGCTTTCCCAACTTTCCTCCCTTGCAGGCTTGTTCTGACTTCAACATCTCTCTGGCCTTCACGGGCTTGAAAAACTGTATAAAAGAAGCAAAAGAAAAGGTATTTCAAGGAATGAAATTAAGAATTGTAAAGATCTTTGAATAACTAGTGTTTTCAAACTGGGTTAAAGCAGACTTAGAGTAATCTGACATGATGTAATCCTAGTGAAGTTGCAGGAAAGCAGAAATTAAGTATTTATTTGGGGTATTACAGTGTCTAGTATAAGATATTGTTAAGTACTGTCAGTAACTCATTATAAATTTATTTTAAAAAATAAGAACTTAAAAGAGAAAAGAAATTCCAGATTAGAATGCAGTTGCTGTACATGAATTATACATGCTTCTCCTTCTGTTCCACTAATGGATCCTGACTGCCAGAACAGCGAAACGAACCATTGAAATTAGCGGAACTAAGACCCAGATCTATTAAAAATTTTCATCTGCCTCCAGTGTAGAATTTCAGACAGATCCCTGATTTCTGTGAAGCATTTCCAAAGTATCACAGCTCTGCTGTAAAATGAGTTTTCTGTCAAAGGGAACGAGCCGATGAATCTTCTGCTTCCTAATGGCCAGGCAGCAAAGACATGAAAAACAAAGGATGAAGCATCTCTAGTGGCATGTTATTAATACTGGTGGCAAGTTGAGGACCTGCTGGGGAAAGGAACACCACTAGCAGAAGAGGCTGAGATGAATGAAGCAGTAGTCATCAGCATGGAAATGCCACCTTAATTATACTGCGTTCTAAAAAGAACTCAATCAAGGCAGCTATATTGTACCGAAAGCTGAAACTAAGAAGCACAAGCCACCCGTTTGGGCTTCACTACCAAGCAGGAGAATCTGAAGTGTGGTTCCCCAGTCTCATCAGAGGTGTATCGCAATCACTGCTGGAAAATAACACCTCTTACCTTTCAGTCCTTGGTGATCTCCCACTGTTGGAAGAGTCACTAATCCCAAGATTTTCACATTCTGAGCTGAAATCAGAGATGGAATGTTATTGCAGTTGGAAACTTATGTATGAGTCATCAAACAAATAAAACATGCAAGGGAACTTATTGGCTACACCAGTTACCCTCTTAAGGGGAAAAAATATTGATGAAAATAACTTTAAAATATACTGCAGGATTGTTAACACTCTGATCTTCACTACAGAGCATTTATCAGGAAACCCTCCAGTATTGAGTTATGCTTCATTTTTACTGCTGCCCAAGCATGCTCTGCTTTTGCCAAAATAATGGAAGTCTGAGCCTTTGCTGGGAATTTCCATACTTCTGTGGCTTTAAGTTGTATCCTTCAATTTTTTTTTTTTTTCTTTTTTGGTAATGGGGAGTTTTAGTGCCTGGAAAATTTGAGAAACTAAAGGAACCCAAAAAAATGTATATGTAGGAGAGGGTTTGGGTTTCTTCTGAATCCTGGTCAGACTCTGGAAAACAGAACCAAACCTCAGAACCAAAAATTCCTTCATGATTTTTCAACATTTCTGCTAATGCCGAGTTCCAGGGTCTGGTTTACATTGGGAAACCTTGACTCCTGGCTCCAAAGGGTTCAATTAGTCAAAATGGTTGGCAGATGGAAAAAATAATTAAGTTCCATCCAGTGTTTTGTACAATAAAAATAGACTCAAGACACAATGGCCTTACCTTGAACTTTGCGGGCCAGCGTCACACAACGATAAAGAGGGAGTCAGCTTTTAAAACCTGGATTATCTACCAGCAGACGTACAGAGTGCCAAGCTGGGCTGCAAGGGGGAGAGGCAACAGAATCTAGCAGGCTGAGCACGTGATTATTCATTTAATGATCTTTAGCCCAGATTGAAGATGCAAATTCTGGCAATGAGAAATAACTTGCCATGGATATTATGAGATTACCAAAACCTCACAATAGTAGTAATAACCATAATCATCTGTTATTTGAAAAGATGCTGAAATTCATGGAAATTTTAAAATATTATTCTTAGAAATCTTTCCCCTGAATTCTTTGTCTTTCCTGAAAGTGACAGAAAAGCAGATAGATAACAGTTTTGACAAACAAATTTGGGTTTTTTTTAATGCTTAAATACAGACTTAGAAGCCCAACTTTAAGAACTTGAGTTTGAAAATACAATTATGGAGCAGAAGCATAACCTATGCCCTAATTTGACATCAAATTTTTACTCCAACTATCCCATAAGATAGGTGAGGCAAAGAATTATACCTGACATTACACAACTGATCATTCTGAATAATGAATATATTCACAAAAAAGGAGAGGCACATAGGGAAAATTTGCAAATTGGGAAGTGTGACTTATTACACAAATGATTTATTACAAAATAAGCTCTAGTGAAAATTTCATGGCTGAACCAATGTTTTGGATAATAAATGATATAATGTAGACAATAAAAAGTGGACAAATTCTCTACCATTGTCAATGACAGCACCTGGCAGTACAGGGCACATGGGCTTAGAGATTTATCTTGAAGCATAGAATGAAATTCCCAGCTGGTGGGAATTACTACAGCACAGCTGAGGTTCTAGATTGTAATATTAATGAAGTTTTCCAGAAAGTGTAAGAGCTCCACGTATCCACACTTGTGCATCTACGGTTTTACATCCGCTCTTGGCTGTCACTCAGTGTTGGATGCAACTGGATACTTAACATCTAAAGAGAGAAATAAATTGCATTGCGCTCAGTGCAAGTCTGATCAAGCTCTGAAAGGTGAGGTAAGTCTGCTTCCTATTGCTCATGTCCTTCCTTCTATTCCCTAAACCTCTACCAGGTTCGATTGCCATCTCTTCCGCCATCTCTTTCCCTCTCCCATATCCCTCCTCTGAGGCCACCCTGCCCCACTGGGGCTGTAACCCCCATTGCCACCACGCGTTTCTCCGTGGCAGCAGAGCTTTGCTCTGCATTTGAGCACCGTTGCTGATCCAGGGTGAGGACAGGCGTACGCGGGGTGGCTCCTGACATGATATCATGAAGTGTTTTGGCAGCGCTTGTGTGGTCGAACCACGTGACTGGTGCCGCAACACCAGCATTTTAAAGAAGTGATGTTCACATGTTTGTGATTGCTCTGATGGTTTGGACTCCTCTGAGTGTACAGCAGATGGCCCCCACCTTTATCTTCAGGGAGTGTCTCGCGTTTATTCGTGGTGGTAGTCCAGAAAAGCCACTGAATCTATCCCAAGTCGTATGGTATTTAGAGGGATAAAGATGTTCAACTAAGCCTGGGAATCATTAGGTGGCTGCCTTGGAGCCAAGGCTGTTTGGACGGGGCTCAGTTTCACAGCTGGCAGAAGAAGGAGAGTCTTTTTCTCCTTCAACTGCTGAGACTGTCAGCAGCAAGCTTGCTGAACCACCTCACAGTTCTTGGGGGTTTTTGGGATGGTGGAGTGGGTGTCCTGTTCAGTGAACTCTAAAGGCATCTTTCTGGTGCGTGTGTGTGAGGGGGTGTCTTTAAATTTGGAGCCTGCTCGCTATTGTTTCATGGTTTGGGTCAGAGTACTGGACATGTCTGACAGTCTCCTTGGGATAACAGTGGTGGAACATGGTATTTAAAGTAGGAGGTGGCAAGGGTTGGAGGGTCTCAAGAGGCAAAATTTTTCCTTTGAATCATAATATAAATTCACTCCACCTGAACCTCCAAGTGAACCTTCAGAGCCCTGATTTCTCTAATCTCTCAAGGACCAAGCTCCTGGGTTCAGCCTGTCCCAAAGCACATGCTTCTGACTTGACACAGCTGTCCTGGAGGCCAGGAAAAATCAATGTATACCATTGTGTTAAACCCAGCGAGGATTAGCAAAAGGGATGTGCTAATGAATTCCATGTGAATATGCTGCAGCCGACCAGTCCTACAAAGTACGGAAATAGCTTGGTAGAAAACCTGCCTGGTTTGCTTTCCACCTCGGACTGATCACTAAGCAGGCTGTTAGTCAGAGCAAGGGCTATTCGCTGAGATGCTGCTACCATTACCAGGGTGGTGTGAGGTGTGGTACCCTGCCCTGCGAAGGATGAGCCGGTGCTGCGCAGATCAGAGCATGCAGCACATCTTGATGTCTACTGCGACTCAAAAGGTGAAGGCTTTGATGTACGTCCAGGACCTGGCCACTATGATGCAAGATGCATTGCAAAACCTGCTTTTCAGGGAGCACATCCGTAACCATGGGATCTTTACAAACAAAATCTTGTCCGTCAGGAAGCCTGTATCAGTGATTGATCCTTGGGAGTTCCTGAAGAGGAGTTCCTTGTCCTAGATTTGATGCCGGTATCCTTTACCTCCTGGGAAGCCCAAGCCTGTCTCGTGCTGTTACATGAATAACCAAAGCAAAGGCTTTGGGTTTTGCTTCCAGCTCTAAAGCACTTCAGTTCCAGCATCAGTGCTCCCGTAGAAAATGCTAAAACGCCTTTTTGTGTGATGTTTTGTAATTGAATTTAGTTGTAATACCTCACTTACGAAATACACTGCACTGAAAGCCTCTAGGTTTTCACTAGCGGAGCAGCTATGCCAACTGGCTAAGAGAAACTGTTGTGATAATTTTTTTGCTTTTCTCACCCACTTCTTTATAACTCACTATCCTCCGATTTACTTCTTTTCATTAGCCTGGCTCCAGCTCTTCTCTTTGGCAACGCTGCTGGTTGCTCTCCCATGCCCATGTGCCTGCACACACACACACACACAGGCTTGGGCAGATGCTCGTAACCTGACTTCACAATTCACCGCTCTCCCTTGCTAATTGTAAGAAAAAAAGGGAAGGAGGAATGAAAACAAAAGTATTACACAGAGGAATGAGGCAAAAATAGGAATCCAAGGATATGGTGGTTGTAAGGGATGCCCAGAAATTTCCTTCTAGAGTCTCAAGTCTCTTTTAATCCTCTCTCAAACTTTGCTTCACTGCTCTCCTTTTAGCTGTTCAGGCCAGGTTGCTTGGTAGACTTTTACTGCCAAATGCTATTATAACCAAGGTGCTCTGATCTTTAGCCAAATCTTAGGAAAGAAGTGGGTGTGCTGAAGCATTGGTGAGCCAGTGAGGGAACTCTTTACCAGGGCTGGAATGGCAAACATGACTGTACAGATGAGAGCTGCTGGAGTAGGGCTACAACGCTACCATGATTTCAGCTGCTACATGCAGGCAAGAGCAGCCCTGAACATCTAGAACCTATGACCGTTTTGCCTACAACCACCTTGATATTGGCACACAACGTGGATAACATGAACAACATCTTTTAAGGTATTGGGTACCTGAGCCAACTGTCTGGGCTTAGCTGACGTGTCCCCGGGCTGTGCTGACTAAGTGCAGATCCCCGGTAGGAATAACTGAGACTGCACTGAAACTCATGCCCACGCCGTCCTGTAAAGGAATCATCAAGCAGGTGGAAGGGCTCCCGTTGGGCTGTCAGGGCTGCATCCCCCCTCCTTGGGGCTCGGCATGGGCTTCATGGCTGCACCCAGCTGGTTTTGGGCAAGGGCAACTGGAACTGTGTGGCTGGAGAGTGAGGAGAGGCAGAGCTGGGAACAGAGGCTTTCCAAGTTCATCCTGCTGCAGCACATTAAAGAAGGGCTGAAACACCATTTAAACATACTAATTTCTGCAAGACCTTGCTCTATTCTAATTATTAAAAGAAATACCTGAGCAAAAGAACAAATCCCCCCCCAAACATGCTATTCACAAATGCAGTGAGCTTTCTGGTTCCCAGATCTTACACTGACTTTGTGCTGTACATCTGTAATAAGAGAGGCTCTATTTGCTTAGCAGATGCACTGGAGTCATGTAGAGTTCAAATTTACCGTACCTATCAAGATGCAAATCCCAAATTTCATTTAGCATTGTCCCGTTGGTAAGGATGTTACATGTGGGTCGGGATTCTGTCTCCCCTCAAGCCCTTTAAATGTGTTTATTCATTTTGTTTATTTTCATTTCCCGGTTTCCACATGTCGCTCAGTCAGATTTTCTGTTAGCAAGACTGATAGACGAATAACATATGTTACCCCACAACTGACCTTGAAGGGGAACTGAAGAAACCATCTTCCCTAGGGCTGAGATGTAATTCAGACACGAGCTTGCTCAGTAGAGGTCCTTTCCGGAGAAGACACTGCCAACTGCGTTGCAAGCCCTCAAAACACTTCTGCCTGTATCGATAGCAAAGCGTGAAGTGCGTACCAGGGGGATGGTGAGGATTTAGCCTTCTGTGCCATCCCTCCCTCAGCTCTCATAAGCAAAGCAAACAAATTATTTGCGTCTTAGAAGAATCGGATAACTCAGCCAACTGGAGTTGTTTCCTTGCAGTCCTGGCTTTTCACCTAGGGGAGTAGGTTTGCTGATCCTGCCCAGGTTAAAATGACTGAAAATCAATGTGGTTTGACATCTGTGGGAAAAAAATAAATAAATGGATGTACAAACTCTTGAGCAACAAAGGCTCTTTAAGCAGATACAAAATGAGACACAAAAAGAAATGGTTGTCTATGATCTTCCTCCTTGATTCATGGCGGTCTGTCCAGTCCTGGCCCCATCTGACAGGGTTGGTCTGTCTCTTCCACAGTGCTGTCCGCTTCCTCACACACCCTGCACAGGAAAAAGAGACACAGGAGGGCCATACTCCTCTTTCCTTGTGTGGCTGAGCCAGGCACGTCAAACGAGGATGGGAACGGCCGTGTTGCCTTAGCCTGATGTCACAGTCTGATTTGGTGATGCCCCCTGCTCTGCTGCTGAGCTGGGTTTGCCTTTGAAACAGCAAAATGTGGAGCTTTCATCCATGGAGCCCAGCTCCTGAGGACATCTATAGGGGGTTGTTGTGGATGTCAGTGTGAAATGGGAGTGGTGTGAGAGCCTGTGCAGAACTGGAGAGTAACGCCACGGCTGCTGGTTAGACCCACTTGCATTTGTCACTTAGACCAGTGGTCCAGGTCATGGAAACCAAGCAAGTCTAGGTTTAACTCGGAGTCACACAGCTCCTGCAGGCCAGCTGGATCCTCAAAAGTTGCCGAATTTAGAGCCTTCCATGCTGGAGGCTCCATCTCTTTGCCTGTCACTCCCCCATAGGCATCAGCTTTCTTGGTCCTGCCACCCTGCATTGACCCCAGGAACTCGTATAACTTCCTGACTTTTTTTCTGGTATCTCCAGGCTGTGGTTGCGCTTCATCCATGGTTCACTTCTTTACCTGGAGAACATGATTGCTCTGCTTCCAGTTCAGAATTGAATTATGGCTTTGCCCCCAGGGTCGGGCAGTTCGGGAAGGGGCAGTCCATGCGAGCAGGTTTCTTACCCTTCCTTGGTAGCTGGCTGTCACCCTCATGTGAAATTTCAGCTCAACGCTGAATTACAGCACAGAGAGGAGATAAATGTTACATTCAGCATGACTTGCCAGTTCTGACACACAGGAGTGCTACACATGTACCCAGACAAAATCCCAAAGTCATGCAAATTTGAATCCAAAAACCTGCCTCCCCAGTTATCACTTAGTAACAACTTCATATAATTTTTCCCGTGTAATTAAAATGTCTTTTCTGAGCCAAAAATGAAATTTTCTTTACAGCAGGCAAGTCTTACCTAAAATTAGTTTTCTCTTTAGTTTCTGTCAGTTGGATGTAATTTTTTTAGCTGTATTTGAAGAGACCTGTTTTGGGAGGTAACAGATTTCTTATCCTAGTACTTTAGGTTAGTGGGGAAGGAGAAAAGCAAACTGTGTACTTATATTTCATCTGGGCTCGGTATCAGCCAAGGTGATAGATTCAGTGGATGTTTCCACAGGTTCGTGGATACCTCCTGTCGCTGGCACCATATGTAGGCGAAGTATCGCTAATGAAGCTTTTATAAACATTTGTTAATACTCACGGCAGCCCAGTAATACCTCCTGTTATGACATCTACTTTAAAGGAGAGATGAGCAGGGTCACGTACACATTTTCTTCATATTTTCATATTGTGGCTGCTGATTTTGGCTGCTTTCACTTTTTTCAGCTCACCTATTGTCGTGGGTGACTCTTGCTCTCCAGCAGTGCTCAGCAGCTCCTGGGAGACCTGGAGCTTTCGATGGCCATCATCTTCTGCCAGTTTGGTGTTTAGAAATCCTCCCCTTGTTCTTTTCCCCCTTCACCTCCTCCCCAAATAGCTGTATTGCAGTTTAGTAGCCACTTTTGGAAATGTGGGTTCCTGTGATCTCTCAGATGTGCCAATGGGCTCGCTGGCATTACAGGTCAGGATTTCTGTCACCACCCTAAAAATGGCCTTATTGGCAAAGGAACAAAGCTCCGAAAATAATGTTTTTGAACCTGTCAAGTCTGATTTACGGAAAGCTTCCATGATCTAGAAAAGCAGCAAGCAATGATTGCTTTCTTCTCCACCCTAATTTTAATTATAAAAAATGCTAGTATAGTTTTCCAGTTGACATCCCTGTAAAGGAAATAAGTAGAGTTGGAATAAATCTTCCAAATAAACATATTTCTTAGACATAAACATGGTAAATCTTTTCTTTTGAGAAAGATATAAAGAATGGTTAACTTAAAATATGCATATAATAACATATTACCCACAGCTTCTCATGTTTAAAAAGATTCCATATGCTGGGAAAACCCATAAAATAAAACCCAAGAAATGCTGCATCCTCTTTCTATTAATTTGAAACAGCCACTTAATGGGAAAAAGGAAAAGAAAAAAAACCCAAGAACCAACGAACTGGTGGAACAGAATTATTTTATTTTTTCTTAGAAAACCCCAAACAAATCAGTAACTCCAACATTCCAATCTCTTCATCCTGTTTTTAGTGGTGTATTAATATGTAAACTCAATACTTGTGTTGAAAAATAGCTTTGGGTAAGGAAAAATGGTAGCAAATTCCAGGGTGGCCTTGCTAGCATTTTTGATTGAAAAAACTTGGAAAAATGTTGTTGTTTTAGGATGATGAGAGGTGCTGCCATCTTTTGTGGTTTACCCAGGATTGTCCCAAGTTTGACTGTTGCCTCTGGTTTGGTTTAAAACCTAAAAAGGGGCCAGTAACCGTGGCTCCCTCTCTCCCCCCAAATCCCCCATTCTTGCCCCATATTTAAATGAGTAATTGACTTGAAACTAGGCTCACTGAAGCAGCTTTCTGCTGAAGTACCAGGGATAAAACAGTCTGCTTTTCTTATATTTTTTAAGAGGAGGTCTGTATCTCCAAAAAGGTCCATTCCATGTGGTTGTAGGCTGCATAGCTGGGACGGTGTAAGCTGGCGAATAAGACTGGGACTCATCGGACTTGGGCTCTGGGCTGGTTCTGCTCTTGATTTGTTTTATGAATTGGAGCAAATCGCCATATTTCACTTGACTTCATTTGTGATTCCTCCCTATTTTGTCTGACGTTCTCACACAGAGGACGCTTAATGTGCAGGTAGGCGCTCGTTGCTCCCTGGCAGGGGCACCCAAAACTGTTCCTCCAAGGAACGGAGCAGAGTCCGAGAGTTTCAAGACTTGTAGATGATGACTGTCCTGTTTTCACAGCCCAATAGTCAGAGTCCGTCCTTGGAGAATTTTTTTCAACTGTCCACCCTCAGGTTTGCGTGTTTCCAGTGCTCATCCATCACTGCCCTGTGAACCTCTTGCCAGCAGGTGGAGGGAGGTGATTCTGCCCCTCTACTCCACTCTCCTGAGACCCCACCTGGAGTACTGTGTCCAGCTCTGGAGCCCCCAGCATGAGAAGGACATGGACCTGCTGGAGCGGGTCCAGAGGAGGGCCACGAAGATGATCAGAGGATTAGAGCACCTCTGCTATGAGGACAGGCTGAGAGAGTTGGGGTTGTTCAGCCTGGAGAAGAGAAGGCTCCAGGGAGACCTTATAGCCCCTTCCAGTACCTGAAGGGGACTTACAAGAAATCTGGCTAGGGACTTTTTACAAGGGCATGTAGTGATAGGATGAGGGGTAATGGCTTCAAACTAGAAGAGGGGAGACTTAGATTAGATCTCAGGAAGAAATTCATTACTGTGAGGGTGGTGAGACGCTGGCACAGGTTTCCCAGGGAAGTTATGGATGCCCCATCCCTGGAAGTGTTCAAGGCCAGGTTGGATGGGGCTTTGAGCAATCTGGTCTAGTGGGAGGTGTCCCTGCCCATGGCAGGGGGGTTGGAACTAGATGATCTTTAAGGTCCCTTCCAACCTAAACCATTCTATGATTCTGTCTTTGGGCTTTTGTGTTTGTGAAGGATCTGGGCTCCCATGTGGCTGCAAATTCAAAGCTCCTTGTGCCTCAGAGACGCCACGAGCTGCGCCGGGGACACGGCCGAGCTAGGCAGCCTCGAGCTCTGCCCTGGGCGAAGGAGCATGCACACCCCCCCCACGCTTAGCACCTGCAGCTAAACAGGGGGGTGTTTAACCACTCCGATGGAAGCCAAGCACCCCAGTTCCCCCTCCGTGCCCCCCTGATGGGGCTCAGCTCCGACCACAGCGGGCTGCCGCCACCGGGGAGGGGGTTAAAGCCGAGCTGAGGGCTCCCAGCTGCGTGCACTGGCTGCCGGTGCTGGGCTGGGCCAGCTGCCCCGAGTTAAGTAATTCCCCCCAGTCAGCTAGAAAAGGGCTGTGTCTCTAGCACTGGGATTAGCACTGGGGGGAGGTAGGTTTTTATGGTGGGGAAGGAGGTGGGAAAAAAAACCCCGTGTTCGGCTGATTCCTTGTTGCGTGGTGTCTAGGGAGGGTTTGGGCTGTGCGAAAGCCGTGTTGAGAGGAGCTCTCTTGGCAGCGGGGTGAAGAGAAGCCTGACCCACTGACTTCTTCGTTTAGCATCTCGACTGGGGAGATGCTCGTTTAGCCCAAAAGCTTGGGTGAGGCAGTCAGCTGGAGTTCAAGATCCAGGGACTTAATGTCCCATGACTGAGTGTAGCTTGTTTGACCTGTAGTGCAGATCTGGAGAATAAGGAGCAGAAGTATTTTTATGGTATGTGCTGAGCCTGCTCTCCCTGACTCAAACACCTCCTGGAAAATGAATAATTGAACATCCATGTGACTATGTATAGCCCCTTCTTCAAACACAGCCTGAAATGGGGCAGAATATCTTCCGACTTCATAGGCTTTTTCTCCTGCTAACTGTATACGACTGGCTATAAAATCTGTAGGGACAAGGCTTTATAGCAGGGAGCAGTCTTTTCAGCCCACGGTTCTGAGTGGTGGCCTTCAGTTCTGAATTTTTTTAAGCTAAGCGGTGTGGTGAATTTCTGCCTTCTAACTGAGCTGGAATACAAGGAAAAAACAAATCAATTCTGACTCTTTTTTTTTTTTTTTTATTTGCCAAGCCACACTGCTCCCTGCTAAAATCAAGAGATGTTACTATTGGCACAGCGGGTTTAAACTCACTGCTGTGTTTTGCATGTTTTAATAAAGGAGAAACTGATTGAATGAGATTGTCTATTAGTTGCATTAGATCAACAGTTTCTTCTTTGTAGTGATGCAACAGATTGTATGCCGAATAATACGGTAAGAATAGACTCTGCATGCAAAGCCCTGTAAACTGTCTGAAGAAAAAGCTGTGTCCTTTTATTCCCCAATTGCTTCCAAGCCAGTAGCTGCTTCTAATATTCCTGTATCCAGTACGAGCCCAGTGCTGTGCCTAACACGCCTCTAATGTTTGTCAAGAGCTGTAAGAGTTTGTTAGGAGAAAAGGATGTTGAGGAAAGCGGAGCAGAAACAATATAGGAGGGTCGGTTGTGCGAGGAGCAACCTGGGCTGCATTTTGGAGCAGCTTGGGTCAGTTCCTGGCTCTGCTACATCCTTCTCATGTGATCTTGGGAAAGTCTCTTAATCTGTTGTTCCACAGGCACCATCTTGTCTCTTAAATGTAGTATGTATTGAGTAAATGCCTATCGTACGTGTTAAGTCTATGCAGGTAATACGTACTAAGGTGGTAAAGCAAGAACCGATTCTGTGAAGACTTGTGTGATGCCCAGGCCCCAGGGTGCTGATTTCACTGTGCAGCAGTTGCAATGCAAAACCCAAATGAATTCTGGCCTTCTAATTCTTGACAGTGTTCGTTATTGGAATGCTGCGCTTGGGCAGATGCTTATTTTTAGCCTGTGTATTAGTGTGCAAGGGAATGAGAGGGGAGGATCTCCCACACCAAGCATTTTGTTTTCTGTATAAATACCTGTCGCATAATATTACAGACAAGTAAAGGGTTCTTACCGCTCATAAGGTGTTATGGCAATCCTTCAAGGAGTCCTTTTAATGAATAAACCAGGGATGCTTTGTAAGTCGTTTATTAAGGGTTAATGATGTATCTTCTCTCTTTGGCATCATTCCCAGCCTAAATCAAGCCTGCTTCATCTCATATGGATATGAAAGACAAACTGTACAGATTGAAAACATCTGTATACTGAGTGAATGAACCACATGGCAGCAGTGTCATGCAGAGATTTACTTAAAACTGTCCCCTTTTGTTTGACTTTAGAGGAACAGCACAAATAAATACAGTAGGTTCTGTTTAAACAAAGAGGACTCTGATCAATAGAGGTTTGTATAGCTTACGACCTTCAACTATAAACAAAAAATTGGGGTAAACCCCACATGTCTCAGGTCAATTGCCATCTTATTTACTTTATTACACCACTAATGTTCTAATCTGTCTTGCATATAAAATGCTTTTTACGAGATGTCTTGCTTTGCTTCTCCATTTTCAGCAGAGATAAAAGGGAAGGTTGCGTTTGTTACTCAGAGCAACCTGTGACTGTGAGTATGAGTGTGCCGTGAATTTTGAGTATCGGTGTAAGCTGAGAACTCGGACAAACCCGTTCAGGCCAATTTCAAATTCCAGTAAATTTTGGTTGAGGTCTCCGATAGCTTTCTGTGCTTTTTGAGGGGGTTCAAGCATCCGCAAAGAAAAATCAGAATGGTTTGTGGCTCACCATAACCAGACCTGTGCACGAGAGACAGGACGGAGGCAGTGCTAGGTAGAAAGCATTCTCTGTTCTGGCTGCACGCAGGGGCTATCCCTTCTGCACTGACACTTGAAAACATTTGCAAATATCTGCTAGGGCCTGACCCTAGCTGTGAGTATTATTATTTTTGTTACTGTCTCCCAGCAAGATTAAGTAATTCCAAATACGGAGGGGATGACACTCCTGCATGTGTTCTGCCCTCATATCTCCAAATAGCTAACTTAAATTGTAATTACTTTTTTTTTCTGGCATGTTTTCTCATTTTCTAGAGGGGAGAGACTATTATCGTATCCTGTTTCTGTCCCTCTTTATCTTCCCTGGCTAACTTCTAATTCTTTTGGTCAATTCTAACAGAAGACAAAAAAGGGGGGGTGCCACGGGGAAAATGTGCCTGTACATAGCCAGCATGGTAGAGGAGAAAGGCCCCAGTCACACCTTCCCCAATGGGTAAAACTACAGCAGGAGCCCTCACGAGGCATCAGAGGAGCCAGTCAAGACCTACAAAGCCACGACAAGCCAGATTTATCAGCCCTGCTGCTCAGTTATTCAGATGTTTTTCTTTGCTGGGGGCGTTCCTGTTCCCATCGACTCCAGCATTTTCAACTTCAGTGTTATCTGCTCTAATCTAGGAAATACTTCACTTCTGCTTCAAGTGCATTTTCTTGTGGAATTCAAATACTTTGGTGGGTAAAGGAGGGGTAAGTCCCACTGGACATGTGTCTTTCCTCAGAGCGTCAAGAGATATTTCTGGAGGTTGTTTGGTTTTGAATTTGTGCATTTTTTTTTTTTTGGTTAAAGAGGAAGGAGCACCCAGGCTGCTTGCCTATCTGTGATCTCGTTCCACTAGCCAGGTGACTTTTGATCCACGAAGCAGCGTCTCTGCTGCATACCTCACTGGAAGAAAATCTTACAGACGTTTAGGTTTTGCAACTGAACAGTTGTGCGCTTGTCTTGCTTCCAGCGTTTCTTCACAGGCCCCATTTAAGCCCAGAAACTAGAGCTGCAAGTTCTAGTCTCAGCAGTAACGTCTCCCCCGTCATTAAATAATTGAGTTAGTCCTGCAATCTCCAGCCCAGCAGTCAGAGACACTACCTCATAGCTGGTGGGTCGCTGGCAGCAGGTTTGACAAAACCCTTCAGGGATGGCTAGTGGAGGCTCTTTCCTGGCAGGTCCCAGCTTGGTTTGTTAGGTCAGTGGGGAGACAGACGGGGCTAACCACGCCATGCCCGTGCCAAGCCACCCTGGCCAAGATTGGTTACGTTTTGGCTGTACCTTCCAGCACAGCGTTAGAAATACTGAAGAAGAGGCTGTGGTCCTTCGCTGAATAAGGGAAGCAAATTTAGGTACTGGAGTCCTCCTCAGGAGATGCTGTTTTGCTGCCCTCTAGGCAAAGATGAAAGCTTAAAATGTGAAAACTATAGAAAACGCTGTCCTGAGCACACCAAAGCAAAGCAAGGCCTTGGGAAGGTTGAAAGACTTTTTGTGGGACTTCATTAAGGTGTGAGTGTAAAATCTCTAAAAAGATCTCTGGGCTCAGATAATGAAGATCCAGTGGTGTACAACAAAGAATTATCAGTAAAAGCATCATAATTACAAAGTACTTTTATATTAAAATGATGTCATGTAATAGGTTGAAGAACAAGAAATAAATAAGCTGTGCAGATCTCCTTTATCACAATAATTGTTTTCTTATGCGTTAAGCTGCAAGCTTCTCATATCATTCCTATCTTTTAATGGTGAAAACATATTAAATAAAGACTATGAAACTATTTTAACATTTCGGTAGTACGCTTCATCTTGAGAATCCCAAAGTGCCTCACTGAAATGCAAATCCAAGGGAGCTGTGGAAGTAGAGAACAGGATGTATAACGAAGGCTTAATAGGGAATGTGTCATCACAGGGTTCTGTGGCAAAAATATAATCTTGTTTAAAAGCATATGAACTATTGTATGGAGGATCAGATTTTTTAAAAAGCAAATATATAATGGTATGTCTTTGAATGTTGAGAATTCTCTTGTAGGTCTTTTTTTTTTTTTTCTGATATCTGTTCTGTAGGATAAATCTTCATTTCTCCCGTGTGAAGAATGATGCTGAGAGCTACCCATGGAAAATTACATTCTAGGAGCAAGAATCACAAAGAACCTCTGCTTTTAGACTTTCGTTTAAGAGGTCCACAACATATTGAGCAAAGTGGAAAGAAATGTATTAACCTTTGGAAGATAAAAGGTAATCAGCACTGAACCAGTGCTCCCCGTGGTTAGACCCAAGCTCTTATGAAAACTTTATGATCAGTCTGTGTGCATATCTCAACAGTTCCTAGGAATACATTTTCTTAGGTCATGTATTAGTGGGGAAAAAAAAAAACAAAAAACAAAAAACCCAGAGAAAAATAATAGTTGATCCAGAAGTGTTAAAGTCTCGTCTCCTAAACCAAAACAGATACAATGACCTTAGAAACAATTGGCTCTTGACTGCTACCCACACAACACAGAAAATGTTAAGGAGGTGGAAAATGAGCTCAAGTTCCTATTATTTGTGAATCAACACATTATTGTGTTGTGAATGTTTGCTTCTCTCTTGTCTTTGTAGGCAAAAATCAAATTTTCTTCTCAGTTTATCAGGATAAGAGAACATTTTGGAGGTAATTTGGAGAATACCACCAGGCAATAATCTTTTCAACGGGGCTTCGGTGGTTTCTTTGCCAGTCTAGGGCACCAAGACAGCTTTCCTGCGAGCTGCAGGAGACCTGAGAGCTGTGTTACCATCCTCTGTTTACTCAGTGGGGACATGTCTCCATGCTGTTGTTGCATCTTTTTATCTGCTTATGCCACCGGTGACCATGGCCCCTGTCTTTCTCATCTGGGCTTGAGACTGACCTGCATGACTCCTGAGCTACATTAGATCTTGTTTGACTCGTTGAATTTCTTTGGCTGCCAGGACTGGGAATCCTGTTCATTCAGCCCTGCTTACCTTTGGCAACTGCCGGTGAGCAGCTGTCTTTTCTCTGATGGTGTTATTTACCCACAAGAGCCATCTACATCAATTTTAGTATTTGCGAGTTTTTCAGAGCTTTCAGTTTGTGCATAATCTTGGAACATACTTCTCATTCTCTGCAGATTTCTGGTAACACAACATTAGGAGCTGCTCTTTATGGTTATCTGCTATATTATGAATGGTTTCCAATGTCCTTACATTTAATTTGTCCTGTGGTTTGGTCACTTTGTTTCAGTGGGCAGTATGGGCATATGAGTGCGGTCCGGTGAACCAGAGTGCATTTCCAGAGCAGGATCAGGTTAGGAATATACTCTGTTCTTCACTGAAGAGAAGATGGATGTTTGATGAATGCACGTTTGTAAAAGGATTTGTATAGCAAGGATGACATGAAGCTGCTCTTGTATGTCTGGGAGGATGTAGGTGGCTCATGGGGAGAGAACACAGGCTAGGCCTCTGAGATGCTGGAATGAAATAGTATCTCTCCAGAGATTCCTTCCAGCCTAAGTTTTCCTGTAAACTAGGGTTTGAACTTATAAGTGAAGTCCTACCAGAAGAATAGACATAAACACAGAAAGAAAAACATGCAGGGAGAGTTGCTGGAAATGCAGGAGAGTAAATAGTCACCCATTCTTCTCACAACTCCTTAGTCTCTATTCGAAAAATGTCTCCTCAAGCAACAAACTCTCTGTGTTTTAATAGATGTGCTACCAGCAAACAAGCAGTGCTTATGAGCCAAACTCACTGCCACAGCCACTGTTTATCATCAGGACTGTCTCTGTATAAACATATGGAGAACATAGGCCATCTCCCTGGGGCACAAGCGTTGGGATTGTGCCCCTGGAGGCTGAATTGTCTCCACTTGCAGAGGTGGCAGTCCCCAAACACACAGGAACAGCTCTTTGGCTTCTTGAGATACCTTTAGACTTTCCCTCAAATATTGCCGCACTGCGGTCTCCGTCAGCCTTTAAGGGATTTCCGTTAGCACCAGATTTAAGGTGTGTGAGAGCTTTCTCCCTTGTCCTCACACCAGGCTCTCAGGGGCTGATTTCATTACTAATGATCCCAGAGTGACTAGACTTCAAATCCTGGGAATGCTAAGTTTAAAAAAAAAAAAAGGTATAGAAAATGAAAGAAAATTGTGTATCTCTCACGAGCGATGGACTCCTTACGGCTAGCAGGTAGAGGCAATAGCACACACTTCTGGCTTTGGCTCCTCTAGTTGATTTAAAATTTCAGCAAGGGATTATTGCAGTGATGAGACAGTTCAGTCCAAATTGCTTTTACCCCGACAAAGAGCTGTTTACCTGTTTGAGAGAGAAGGACTCATCGATACTGGAAAGGTTTGATATCGCTGGTCTCAGGATCTCTTTCCCCTCAACTGCTGGAACACAAAACCTTCCAGCTGCCTCTCACCACAGTTTGCTCAGAGAAGAGAAAATATTACGAATGAATGTTTCTAAATCCCTCATTCAGCACTGAGGGCCAGAGCCTGAAGTAAGACTCCTGATAAATATAGGGATCCAAATCTGGCCCTCTGAGAGCGATCATCTATTACGCTCTAGCGAAGGAGCGAGCTGATGTTAAGATCTGAGTGCTCATTGCAAAGCTTATTCTGTTACATCAGCAGGCCACAAGGTTCAATAAACTATGTGGCCTTTATCTGTTCCATATGTACTGGCTGCCTCCTGTAGTTCCTATGTATTTACACTGTATACGAGCTCTAACGGAATCTGATGCCTTTAGACAGTAGAAATGCAGGTAATTCTTCAGTTTGTAAAGCCCAGTTTAAATTTGATTCTGCATCAAAAAAAATAACGCCAGTAATTGCCATCTCTGTTTTCAGGATATAGGCCTCCGGAGGAACTTGTGACTCAGGGGGTTTTATAGGCATTGAAATTTGGTGGATTAATTGTTAATAAAAGTTAGATTGGGTAAGTGAATGCAAACACCGTACTGAGTTTAGTGTTTACATTGGCTCCCAAACATTTAAAAAGGGCAGTTTTGGACTGAGATGCCTGACAGAATTTTTTAGTTTTGCACCTAGAAAGTTATTTAACTGGAGAAAAATCCACACTGTCAAAACCAGAGTTTTCTTCCGTGCTGTGGTTTTTTGGGTATTTTTTTTTTTTCCCCATCATGTTATCACTATCTCCTGTCAGGATCTTACTGTACAATAGTGACCTCTGATGTAAAGGAATCAGGAGTGCCACTTGCAAACTCCGCCGTACAGCCTTACTGAGCAATTCTAAGCCTGTTCATCACCAGGCCAACAGCTTAGGAAGAAAGGGACGTGTGTGCGTGCACATACGTGCGTGTGCGCACACACGTACACGTACGCACACCCACAGACAACTGCAAAACTGGCGATAAAATAAAATTGAAGAGCACAACACTGAAGGATCTGGAGCTGTTAATTTTTATAGCTGATACAGATACTAATATTTTATGAGGTTTGGAACTATCGGTATAAAAAAAAGTGATATCTAGCCTTTCCCTTTTTGTTTTAACACAAAGATAAAACTATCACTTGAATAGAGCAGCATTATGGTTAATAGACCTCTTCTTTATGGAAAGACCTATCTTCCTGTTTCCTTTTGTCAATATTTATAAAAGCAGAGAGATATTTGTGCCTAATCCCACTCAAAATCCGTGAGTTCGTTTCTTTAAAGAAGCACCTCCCCTGCTCACTTACATCAGAAGGCGTATTTCAGTTAAATAGTAGAGCTGGGCTGATCCTTGCCAGCTTTTGGGTGTTGTAGTTTGTGAAATGGCTACCTTGAAATGCAGACTCTGAGCTGACACCAGGGGTTTGGGTGAGAGACTTTCCACTGCAGCATTTACGTGATGGCGAACATCTGAACTCTTCAGAAGTGCTGTCCCCTTCCTCTGGGGACGCACGAGGGGTGTCTCATTTTGAGCGCTCTCCATCGTTATTTCAGAAGGTTACAGCTACCCCAGAGGGATCGCTGGTGGGGCAGCTGGGTATCTTTGCAGAGGCTACAAGGTAGTCCTTGAGGTCAGGGGAATGAACTGCAACAGGATGGAACAGAAACTGGGAAGAATCCTGGCGCCAGGTTGCACGAGATGTCCATGACCCTTTAGAATAAATATTAAATATTATACCTTAGGAATATTAACAGAAACATTTATTTTCAGCTTACTCAACAGAAGATGCCAAAGACATAGTACTTTGAAGAAACCTTTGAAGAAAGGTATTTGAAGAAATGCGGTATTATTTTGGATGCAGCTTTAAGAAAGATCTTACTATAATAAGAGTGTCTCAGTAAGATGCAGTTTTGTTTTATGGGTAGAGCAAGGGTGACCTCCGAGGCAGGGCGTTGAACTGGTATTCAGGTGATCCACCTTCTGCTGTCGCACAACCACAGTCTTCCTCTGTGACTTTATTTACCCCTGGCGACAGTTTGACAGCCTTTAAAAATATGCAAAACTTCTTTGTGCGCCACAGAAAAAGTTATAGAAGATACAACCATTGGCAAAGTTTTCAAATACTCAAGTGATGAAGGTCATGCGAACATATGGATGGACCAGATTCCTGGAAAATGCAACTAGTTATGAGTTTGTGGCAGTACGCTAGTTGTTACCTCAAATGCAGGAGGATGCAATACAACCTAAGCTCTAAACTATCCTCATGTGAGCTTATTGTTTTACGTTTTCTTACAGGATTTTTATCAAAACTGCTAAAAGCCTGAGAAAAAAGTTATTCTGAAACAATTATGCCTTTTAAAACCTTAATTAGAGTAATGCCTGTTTTCCAGCTTCTAAAAAAAGGAAAGCCAGAGTTTTCCAGAATCGTTGCAATCCCAATGTAAACATTTTGGAAAAACGCATATGTTTAGGAAGTACTTTGATAATACGTAAGACTGAGTGGATTCTTCAATATATTGAAAGAAAGATGTGTGTGCTTTGTAATCTGAGTCCTGGCCGGGCATCAAGCTTCCCATAAGGGATTCTGTCCTAGCATCAGCCAAGAGACCTGATACCAATAATGCTCCAAGAATTCAAGGTGTTCGTTAATATTCAGCTACAATGAATGCAGCATGTGTTTTTGAGTAAACTACATGCTTGAATGAGGACCTCTCATTCAAGAAGGTGAGGTGCATAGTATAGTGATTAGACTTGGCAAAAAGCAGTTGTTTTGTACGGATGACACCAGCCAGCTAATTGTCATTGCTAACAGCGTGGCTCCTCCAGTGTCCCTTGCAGAAGCAAGAGGCTGAGCTGCTTGGTCGTCCCAAACCGTGCCACACTGGTAAATCCCAGGAGAGTGCCACGGCTGAGAAGTTCCCTGCAGGTTGGCACAAATCTGCTTCGCATTAGAGCACAGTTGTTTCAAGCTTGATATATGTTCGGCTGAATGCTCAGCCTTTTTCACTGTGGTTGATTTGTTAAAATTTTACTCGCTTCCAGTAAACTGAAAATGGCTCTGCTTTCTAGAAACCGTTTGTTCGAGCTTCAAAGGAGAATCAGTTTCAGTTACACCAGATCAGCCCAGTAACCCACACTAGCGATGCAAAATTTTGAATTTATTATGGAAGAGGGGGGAAAAAAAAATTAGAACCTAAGCATTTATGCTTGCGAGACCTGAAATTCCACCAACCTCAAAAGAGGTCTTCAGGCTTCAACGCAAGCAGGATCCATCCCCCAGTAATCACTTAGGTCCAGCCTGTGGTGCGTATTTCCAGCAGTGAACATGCAAGGGAGGTGTCTTCATCCTGATATGCGCGGGTTTTGGGCCAAAACATCTTCTCAGTTGCATAATGGGGTATTAGGGTGGAGGCTTTCATTTCCATACTGGTCAGATGATCTTCTTTATGCAGGGAAGTGAGATGTTCTAATACCCTTATCTTACCTTACATAACTCCAGATGTTAATCATCAAAAAAAAAAAAAAGATCCAGCCCTTTTTAATATTAGGGAATGAAATGATAAGGCTTGACTTAATTTTTCAGTTTTCTCTTGATAAACTTTAACTTTGAGGTGCTGCAGGAGGTGGATTCAGTAGACTTCTTGGTAACCTTCAGATGTAATTACATCAGCCTAAGCGTATATATTCATCTTTTCTCCTTATAAAATATATTTGCATTCAGTTTGGAGTGGAAATTCTTAAAGAATTAATTGGGAGGAAGTGTTTGGTGCTCTTTTTAGGGGGAAGAAGGTAATATTTTTAAGAAATAGCAATCTGGAAGAATAATCAAAATATATTTATAGCATTTAGCAATAGTTTAATGAGGTTTTCAGCATTTCTATTTCCAGTCAACCATCTTCATCAGCCACCGATACTCCTAAAAAGTTATTTGAAGTGATTATTTGCTTTGGTACATTAAGAGTAGAGCAAATGCTTCTGAAAGCGGTGTGGAAGGGGTTTTCAAAGTGAAACCATTTTTTTTAAAAGTATGACTGCGTATCTCTATGAACTTGCTTACGGTTCCACTTTCCACACCCTATAAATAATAATAATGATTGAAAATAACAAAAGCTTCCCACTCAGACCAATTTACAGCAATTTTTCTTTCACCATCTTCTTCAGTTTATTTAATCTTCAAGCTATCTCTGAATTGCCTCTGCATTTCAGACACATGTATGCAGATAATTAGCATAGATGCAGATATTACACAAGATGCTCAGGCTTATCAGATACAGGCATTTCTAATCCGTCGGTCCTTTACAGTTCCTTTTTCAATTCCCACTTTCTAACGAGAGTAGAAGTTTTTCGGAGGACGTGCTCCTAGTCTCCTTTCCCCAGCTGAAGCAAGAAAATCTCACCAGCTGGGACTTCAGTGCAGAATGAGCACTTAAGGGCAGGCTCCAATCTGCGTGCCACACCTCTGCCCTCTCTTGTATACAACGGAAAGCCTGTCAATGTTATTGTAAATCCTGATGGCTCAGTCCAGAAAAACCATATTTTGCACCTCATCTGGTCTAAATATTGAGTTTACGAGTGAATGTTGCTTTGCATTATGTGTTATAGATGCTTTATGTTTATTTAAGAACTCAGTTTGCAGGAATGTTTTCCAGACATGCGGTTTACCGCAATAGACAGTTGTTGATATTCTGATCCCAAGAGCATTAGAATATGTTTAGAAATTGCGACACTTTTAAAACCAGATGTTCTACATAAGCTACACAAAAAAAGGGGGTGGGGGAACAAATAGAACTGTCATTTGGCATGAAAACAGCCTGTGTTAAAGCAAAGGCAAACACATACCAAGTGGAATAAACGTGGTGAACTGCCCTCAACCCTTTCCTCCTTTTGTAAGTAACTATTTTAACAAAAGATGGAAAATCCCAGCTCCCAGATGGTGTGGGAAGGGAGAAGGAAGGCTTTCAGGTCCAGATTCACATCTGAAGGAAGCTGCTGGATCTTGTTCCTGGGATGGATCAAACCAGAATGACAGAGCTGGGCAACTTGAAGCAAGGAAAGAATGTAAATCTGGATTCCAAGCTCAGCACAGAAACTCATTTTCTGTGCATTTCTGAAGGTAAATGATTGTCAGTGAGGAGGCAAACAACATTATGCCCTGCACGGTGAATCGCCGCAAAAAGCTTCCTCCCAACAGCCAGAGGATGGTGGCACACGCTGCTCCAGGATAATTTGATGGAGATGTTTCTGCAACCAGGTGGGGGATCGTCCTGCTCTAGGCACAGTCTCAGAGACTGAAGTATCTCAAAATACCTCTGCTGTGGGTCTCTGATGTGAAAGCGTGGTTGGGTAGCAGAACAGCCGGGGCTCACAGCTGTCTCCAGTTGATGATAAACTGTCTCTTTCCATTCAATCTGTTGCTGGTTTTTCTTCTGACTTTGAATTCTTTCCCTTGTTTATTATAAAGCAGAAGGCAAAAGAGTTTCACACACACCAACCTCAAACAAGTTGGCTTGAGTCATGTTGCTCTCTGCATTATTTTTCCCTTCCTATAACAAGTTAACATGCGTTAGGGTAATCAGTAATAACACTATAGGTCCCAACCTATAAAAATAAGACCAACTGACAGCCAAAAGAAAAGGAAAGCAAGGCACCTCTGCTTTCCTTTACAACAGCATCCCACAGTGATGGAAACATGTTACCAGCAAGTCTGGAGTAATGTGCACAAAACATAGTGGCTTAAGTCACTAAAACAATGCATGCATTTGCCCAAAGGTTGCAAGTGTTGTATTTGTAGTATAAAGGTAACGTAACGTCTGACAAACAGCCTTGTTCAAGAGCAGTTAAAAGGATGCTGTGAAGAAAGCTGCTGTGCAAACATAGTTTTGCCAGCAGGTTTCCTGAGCGCAGAAAATCAGAGGTGTTTGGACCCTCCTGTATCTCTTTCGAGCCGTAGCAAAGCTACTCTGCACATTGGTGCTGCGTTTTTGCAGTTTGCTCGGCTGCATAGGAATAGGCTCATTTATAAGTGCGTGGTTTCATGGGAAGGCAATTTACTTAAATTAGTAAAAGGACCAAACTGCCCTGCCAGCTTAGTCATTCTGCCTTCATTGAACAGAAGACTCCTGCTACCTTCAGTGGATGTTGGACCAGTTCGTTAGTCCAGCTTCAAAGAATTAACGCTGTAGTAAGATCTGCCCACTGACTCATTCTGCTCCTCATGAGTACCTGAAAAGCCAGCTCTGAAACTCTTACTAGGTCTGCCTCACCAAAGACAATTTATGGCGGAAGTTCATGTACATATTTATTTTGTTGCTAAAGAGTTTGCTGGCATACTTCAAAGTGTGGGCTATTGCTTGTTCAGGTTTATTGCCTGCTCGAGTGAATTATTGCCTACCTGAACAGGCTTGCTGAGCAATAGTTCAAATTAAAACGTGTCATTTATCATGTTCACGCCAATCCAAAATGACCGCAAAACCCAAGGTGTAATTATTGCCAGGCCCTGACTGCAGAGCTATCATAGCAAATTCTCAACCGGTGGGGAATACTGGTTCCTCTCTTTGAAGGAAATCTGCTTCTTTCTTCATAATCAACAAATATGACCTTAGCTGTAACAGTAATATTGTTGCAAATGCTGGTATTCACCACTGAAACCAACTTTTAAATATGGTGGAAGAATGTGACATGGATCCCATCCAAGATTAGCTTTTCTGCAAACTGCAATTTTAGACCCAAAGCTTTTTCTTAAAATTTCTTCTAAAAACAAATCTTGCACTTCTCACCAGTATTCAGAAAGTAGGTTGTCACACAGCCTGAAATGATGGTGCTATTTTTGTTATTGTTATTATTATTACTACTACTGTTATTATTTTACCCCAATTTCAGAAAATAAATGAAAGCAGGATCTCAGTACCAGCACGGGCTGTGGATGCTTCAGTGTGCCTACAGCTGTAGTAAACCAAGCCTCTACATCTGTGTTCTGTTCCATCCTCTTCCATCCATGTTGCTTGGTGTGTCATCTTTTCATACTTGTTGATCTATCCCAGGGTTTGTGTCCCATTTTAACCGAAAACTTGTAGAGCTGCAGCTGCCTATGGTATGTATGAAAGCAGGGAAGAGCGGCAATATATATAGTGTGCTGTTCCCTCACATCCAAGCCTTCCTGGCTCATCTAGGGCTTTTGAGCTTTTTTTCTGGGTAACGTAAAGCTTCTAAAGTAAGCCAGAAATAAACCTTTTTGTCTATGTCTTTACTGAAGCATAGTAAATATATATTGTAAGGATTTTTTTTTTCTTTTATTGTTGTAGGACCTGAAAGGAAAGAGAATATTCAAACAAGAACCGACGTATCAGAAAACAAAAATTGGAAGTGTCTGCTTTAATGAAAGAATTTTTCTGTCTGTGCAAACACATGAGTGTAAGTAAGTACAGGGAAAGGGAAAAAACCAAAATGCGGCTTTGAGTGCATCAGAAAACTCCTCTGGGATGCAATTGCTTGTGCACTGGGATTGAAGATAGACCAGGACTGCAGCATATGGTCAGGCTGGCCATAATTCATGCACAGACCTGGTTCTGAGCATCCTGATTCCTGTCTCACTTCTCCGTGAACCATACCAGGTCTCTGCAGCTAAACAATTCCCAAATTATGGAGTTTGCATCCTGATCTGAATTTTGCAACTCAAGCCTACCTGTGGTTGTACAGTCAGAGAGAAAAGCCAACAAGCCAAGAGCAACGCCTAGTCACTGACTTTGATCTAGAAATAGTTATTATCCAGCTATCTCCATTACAAAACATCCAGTTTGCTAAACCTGGGTTATCTACTGATTTGGCTTCGTTTGATAGACAAGAGCAGGTCTAGCATGGGAGAGCTTCACATCCTGAAACGATGCATCTTTCAAAAAACTGATAAGTGATAAATCTTGCAAAACCCATGAGTGGGAAATGATGTTTCTGTCCACCTCCCAACTCCGTCTCTACAGTTAATCCTAAATAGCACCACTGGCAGGCTTTGCGGATGAGATGGAAAAGCGAGTGAATTAATGCTTTGCCCTACAGAGCTGAGACTCACCAGTGGGCAGCGAGAGGAAACGCATACTTCTAATGATAAGTACATCAGTGCGGTTACGCAGAGGATTTCAGTTTCTCAAGCTATAAGCTTATGCAGATTTTTCACGAGGGTAAATGACTTATTTTCAAACGATTTCTTTGAATTTCTTTTTCTTGGAAGCATAGTGGGAAGTTACTTAAAAAGGAAGTCACTTTGCATTCTCTCCTTTTCGCTCCAGATTAGGAGAAGCTCTTCTTTCTCTGAAGAGTGAATTTGGGTCACAGAGTAGTAGCGTTCAGTCCTCACGTTGAATTACTTGCTGAACATGTGGTAGTGTTTTGCGACATGGTCTGTGAACTGGGAAGTAAGCTGAGCTCACCCAACCCATTTCATTTATGGCTTTACACAAGTAAATAAGTATGTTTTCAGCCACTCCACACAAGAATGGCTTGCAAATTGCAACCACCATTGCCTGGCAGGTTAAAGGTTAAGCTCTTCAACAGGTCAGACTACAGTGCTAATTCACCTCAGTAGTGAGTCCCAGGCAGCCTGTAATGCATATTTGTGGTGGTTGTGTTTGTATAGCATGCACATAAAATGAAAACCGTATGACAGAGGTTAGTCCTCTTAAATGGTTGTCACATTGGCTTGGGTAACTTTCGTACAGTTATCCATATGCTAGCCAAGATTCTGGTGGTATTTTCGTATAAATTTTATTGACGTGGTGAACTAAATTGGGTAATTTCATAGCTATTATAATCAACCAGTGGCCCAAGCAATGCATTGCTTTGTTTATCATGAAAACGTTACTAACTTGTCTGGCCAGGTTCAGCTTCCAGTGGTGGCTCTCTTCCAAATGTGGAAAACCCCTTTTTCTGACACAGAGGGTTCAGACGGGCAATCCTTGTGTGCTCGATCCACAAAAGCAGCGATGCTGTGGGCTGAGGTCTCAGCTCCTGTCGCCAGATGTATTTCCTGAATGTTACACAAATAAGGAGCTTGCGAGAGCTCCTTAAGTTCAGTTCACAACTGCCAAAGCTTGGACTAAGGCCTGGATTAAATGAAATGTTTAAATTAGGAGCCTAAATTAGGCACATAAGCTCCCTTATATATTCAGTTGGGAGAGACAGGCACTCCCAGAGACACTGCAGGGAAGTGCTTTTGTCCTCTGTGGGTGCTTGTCCATCCATTGGCTCTAAAAGGAGCCCAAGGTAACAAATGTCCTAACGCAGGCATCTTAGGTGGGCACTTGTAGCGCTACAGATCTGGACCTAGATAGCTACACATCATGGCAAAAAGTCACGTCAAATTGTTTCTTCAAAGGGCTTATATTCTTATATGACCTTGTGTACTGCTTGGTGGACAGCCGTTACACGCAGGCATAATCCTATGGATAGTACTGCCAGTATTAGTTCAGCAAGCCAAAGAGCTGTGTGTCTGAATGACCAAAAGAAGTCGTCTGTTGTCTTTTGTTGGCAGAGAACTATGAAAATTTCCTCCTCTGCAAGGCAGGAAGAGCAGACACAGCCCTGGACTTCCTCTCCCAGATCCTTCCTGACCAAGGTGCCCTTCTCCAAGGGAGGAGCCGTGACCTTCAAAGGCCATGTCTTGGCGCATCAGGATGTACTCATGAGCATAGCACACATTTGTTTCTCTGGTGCAAAACAGGTGAACTTAAAAACTTACCATATAGGCCAATTTTGAGAGATGTCTGCTGAAAGGCAAAATACGTAGCAAATACAAGAGAAACCCTTGAGTGCACATAGCAGGAGACAACTGAGATGTTCTGGGAAGCTCCCATTTCCAGCTCCCAGAGTTCCTCTACATTCCCAAGAAAAGAAGATGAGTGGTCCCCATCCTTGGTTGAATGCTTGATGGAGCTGGCAATATCACTCCGGTTTAACACTGACTATAAATGATGCTTACATTTCAACAGCATTTTTAAATAATATTTTTCATAAGTATACGCTAAAGGAGTTACTTTCCACCAGGGTCACGGAGAGTTCACTAAATGCTGATAGACTGTGTTCTGTATTAATGGTGCTAAGCTAACTGCCTCACAGAACTGCCAGAGCCCTTTATTTAAAGAAATAGCACTGTATTTCACAAGAAAATATTTTTAAAGCTTTCCCTACCAATAATTTTCTAAAGAGAGACAGGTCTAATTATTTATACTGAATCTGGAGGGCCCAGTATTGGATGTGTTCAGTAAGATACATGCTTTATTTGAATATACATTTAGAGCAGTGTGCAACACAGATCATTAAAACATCATGTTTTCTTTTTATTTAACAGAATATCAGCAATTAGCTTCTTCGGCTAATTAATGGATTTTATAACTGACTCGTCAAAAACAGTGATGAGGATTAGCTCTTTATACAGAGCTCTGGGTAAGGGGTTCCACACGGTAAGAGGAGAATTGCCATATGGGTCGCCGTTTCGTCCCTTCAGCAAGGGGAAGGGATCTGCAGCTCACCTGGAGCAGTTCTTCTAGAGCAGCAAGGCAGGTGACAGACCTGGGACAGGTCCTTGCACATGGGACATTTGTTCATCAGGCCAGGAGCTAGGGGCACGTAGGTAAGTTTTGTGCTCCCTTGCGTGGGTAGTGCAAGTCAAAACCTAGTCCTTGCTGGTACTTGTGCAAATTCCATAGCGGTGGTGGTTTGAGAAATGTGGTACTAGTTAGAAACCTGTTCTTGCTACAGACGCAAATGTGAAGTGATCTTAGAGCAGAATTACTGGGAGACTGATGTAGATTAAATACTGAGAGAATCAGTAGGAATAACTCCTTCCTATCACGGCACTGCAGCCCACTGAAACCCACATGACGATTGCACTGAGAATTCGTTCTTTGACTCCTCGTGGGAGAGTGAATCTGTAAAGAGAAATCTGCTCATGCTTCTCCCCTACTAAGTCCCCTTTCAAATCTGTACAGGTGTATGTAGGGGAGCTATTTCAAAGCAAAAGCTTTAAGACAATACACAAGAGCTTCTGCTTTCTACAAGTCTTCTGCCTACCCGTGGTGGACCAATTTATGAAGCTGACAAATAACTTACCGTTAAAACATGAAGACCATGAATGTGTAACACGTAATACACAGCTAGACAAAATGACTCTTTTAGCTCTGACTATTTGGTTTAACAACTGTAGCAAGACTGTACACAAATTTTCAGAGATATACTTACTGTGTATTCCTCTCCATTAAGGGCTGGTAATGCGGCCCATACCCCAGCAGCACTGAGGTGACATCCAGAAACTGCGATATCTTAAGAACTGCCGGTTCAGCTTCTCGGGAGATAAACTGTCCATAAATGTAGTGATAGAAATCGAGGGTCATATTTAATGGGAAAACAAATCTTCACTTACCTGTTAGCTTCCCAGTGTGTGAAAACTGGTTCCAGTCTCTTGCTTTAGAGAAGCTGTGCTCTTACGTATCTGTGTAAGATGGCATCAAGTGACCCCAAACAAACTAGAGTTAAAGTACACAGGGGGAGAATTAATCAGCCAGGCACTTAAGCATGAGCTTAATGTTAAGCATGCAACATAATTTTGTTAAAGTGAATTCAGTGGTATTATTTGTATGTTTAAAGTTAAGCACTGAACTTATCTGTTGTACTATATCAGGGCCTGATAGCCTGTGCACTGACTTGCAAATTTAAGATTCTTAATGTGTTTATTCCGGACTCTTCCTGTTGTTGTACATCAGAAATTGATTGTTGCCCACAACCAAGCGGGTAACACAAGCACACAGCAGCAGTGCAGCCCAGCTCTTCCTAAGCCCGGGACAGCTGAATATGCATAGGGAGAATGCAAAAGGGCAGGTCTTCAGCAGCTCCCTGGCAGCAGATCAGGTTTTCCACAGCCCTCAAGCAAACATCGCTAGTTTTGTTATTAGCCCCAAGGGCAGCAGAGTTAGGCCACCGCTGAAGACTTTTCAAGTTTTTGCTCATCAGGTTGGGAGTAGTAAGAGGAACATTGTGGTTTCCATGCGGCTGTTGGAGACAGAAGAGCTGAGCTCTGGTCTTTGCTCACTCATGGATGTACTACGTTTGTGTGAGTCCTTTCACTGCATCACTCGTCTGGGGACAACTTCTATTTGCTCTCACGACTCATTTTTGCCATGTGTGCAAAGATGATGGACCCCAAGACCTAGAGACATGAAACCTCTGTGTAAGAGTGGCAGGTGAGCTGGGCCACCCCATCTGGCTCCATCTTGATGTATATGGAAGGGAAGTCTGGGGAGATTAAGCTGTAAACCAATATTCCCACTCACTAATGATCAAAAAAGAAATGTTCCTGAGTGATGTACTCAGCACCTTCTATTCTCACTGAAGTAATAGTTCCTTTGGGACTACTTTCATGTGTCTTTAGGGGATGTAACCAAATTATACCACATGAGAGCTGGTAATTTTAATGTTATGCTGTAAGGGAAAAGCTATAAACATAACAGGAAAGACTGGATGTTTTCCATTCATATTTTTAGAACGTTTGCTTCTCATCTGTACACATTAGTTTTTCAGTATCTCTGACAAGATTTAAATGAATTATTTAACTGGAATTGAAAAGCAAGTCTTACTTTTAAATTAAGGCAATAAAAGCTGTTGTATTATTATTTTTTTTAATTCTAAGAATATTACCATAGAAGATAAAGATCAAAACCAAATCCAGGAGGCGATAAGGCTAACAAAATACCCAACCTCTAACCTCATGGGCAGGAGATAGATCATTTTAGAGGAATGACTGGCTATGATCAGAAGTACGGTCAGTCGAGTCTGATGAATCCATGGAGTTTTAATTGGAAGCATTGCCACGTTGTGTCAGTCTTTGTGATGGGGCGTACTGGGCACGTGGAGCCGGGAGGGGTGCGAGGGCCATGTGAACGAGCTGCTGCCGCAAGAGCCACGCCGAGTTTTGCGCAGAATGTGGGGGAAAGCTGAGAACGGGCCTTGTGTAGAAAGATGGGCTTGAAATTTCGGTTTCTTGTCCTCTGTTAGTGGGAAATCTGTAAAATATGGTGAGTCAGAACCCAGCAGGAGATTTTTGGTTGAGAAACCAATATCTGACTGGGAGAAACACTTGGGGTTTGGCCTGGCCAGTTTTAAGCCAGGGATGTTTTTACAAGCTAAACTGACCCCTTTGAGGGCAGCAAACACGTCCTGCTTTGTGTGAGAGGTGGTAGCACCCACTCCTCGCTCCACAGAGCTTAAAATTCCCATTTCCTTGGGTGAGGCACGGGTGGGGTCTACTTGCTGGAAAAGTCAATCGTCTGAATTGTAGAGCAGGAGAGTTTCTATGCCGCCCCCTCCAACCAAAAAAAACCCCACAACCTCTCTCCAATGTTTCCATGCTTTTCCCTTTTGCCATTAAGATGAGATTTTCTCCTGCAACTGAACAGTAAATGTTTCATAAACAGTTCCTCCGTCTGCAAGTGGACCTTGAAAATTGATTATTTTTTGTTTGTTTCTTTTAGTCTCCAAATGTTTCTGCCATTATAAGGCAGGCAGTTATTTTGCTAGGAAGGAATGTGAAGAATTAGAAAAGTTGAAAGCGATTAGGACTCTGTCTTTTAAGACAGAGCCATTCACAAAGCCTGGCATTCAGCCTGCTCAGAGCGAGCATCATAAGACACCCTGAAGCCTTGAAATCCCTCAGTTTTAAACCCCATGGGGTGGCTTTTGCATTATCAGGGAAGAGATTATATTGCAGAGACTATTTTCTTCATATTTTAAAGGTCTCTGAGTTAATATTTATTCTAAGTAGCTGTTTATTTTTGGATACTTTTATTGTTTCTAGGAAGGCCACAAAGAGTTCAATGTTATGGAGAAATGGTTACTTTGTGTTTATGGTTAAAGAAAAAAGAAGAAGAAAAAAGAAAGTGCCAAACAATCCTGCCCCAGTTCTTTATTTAAGGAGACAATGTACTTTCCACCCATGCACAGGCAGTGCTTTACAGGCTGTATAATAAAACGCCATTCCAGATATTGTCTAAATAGAAACAGATTTAACCCTGCTGTTGTGACTTGCATTGCTGGGTAATGAAAGTTTTCAATCTGGTTTTACTTTGTTTCATGCTCGCTGGAGAACTGCGCATCCACAAAACCCTGCCTTATGCACAGAGACCTGTTGTTCCAATGCCATCTGTTTGCATATGAAAGGTGAACGTCCCCAAAAACCAAACTGACCCTAGGATTTGGCCTTTTCTGCTAGGTAACGAATCAGAATTCATCCCTCGAAGTGACATTTTCTGCAAAGACCACAGGTTATAGACCAGAACCCAGTGGTTTCATATGAGACTTGAGGGTGTCCACGACAATGAGGTGGTGGTGCCTATTGCTTCATTTTGTGAGGAGAGGTCTGAAACCCCAAAATTTCTAAGCCTAAAACTCTTTGAGGGTGAGTCAAATCGTTTACCTATGCAGTCATCCACTAATGGCATACTCAAAACTGCTGAAAAGACTTTTTAATTTAAGTTGGCTTTGAAAATTACCCATTGCTGTGTTACCTAAAGCAACCTCCAAGTGTTTCTCCATAGGGGAAAAGACCTGTGATAAGAGATAGTCCCTGAAGATCTGAGAACAAAAGATGGGCTGCAGCATATGCATATCAGGAAATGGTCCATTACTCATTAATTGCTCCATTTCCGACGGGGGTCACCCTGTCACTGAAGACCAGGGAGATTATAACAATAATATAAATACTGCTTTATTTACAATTTTACAAGAAAACAACTTTCCATGGTTATTATATAGAGACTGTTTTTTTAAAGTTTCCACAAATGAAGCACTCTTGGAGGACAGTAGGAAGTTTGTAATTTGAAGCATTTTGCAGTGGGACTACAGGCATATTTCCACATGTCACAGAGCCACATCCAGCTGTTGGGGCATGAGCTAAGGCCTAGGAGGAACCAGACTCTCCTCTTTGCTCCCCTACAGGTTTCCTCTATGACCTTGAACACGTTACTGAGTTTCACTGCCTGCATGTACAGGCAGTCCTCTATTATACTCCCTTTTATACTCCATGATACTCCCTTTTATACTCTAAACAAGTATTTTATATCCAGAAAAGCCGCCCGTGTTCAGGTTCCCTTAGCTCCCATGCATGCTGCCTACTGACCGTGGCCTATGCAAAAAGGCACCTCCAAAAAAAGGGACCTCCAAAGCGGTCGGTCCCCGAGCTTGTCCTGGGGGAGGATGGAGGGGAGGGTACCAGTGCTAGGCTGGCTGGCAGCCTGTGCCCCGCCTGGCTTGCTGGGACTGGGGTCACAGTGGTTTTCCCATCTGCAGATCAGAGGTAACAGGATTCACCTACCGCATGAGAAACTGCGTGTGGGTAAATACAAGTGACACCAAGGGCAGGCATTATTACCATAATGCGTGTCTTACAAGTGCTTGAGGTAGTCACTGTAACAACATCCTCTAAAATTTGTGTCCACTTGAACTGCTCTGTCTCTGTAATCGCAGAGCAAGAATGGGCAGGTACGACTCTGATTCTTATCATCTAGGTTTAAAACACAGCAATCACCCCAGCCCACCTCTTAGTATTCATTTTACTTATTAAAGCTTCCCAACAAGTCTCTGCAGTGATGTTATCTGCTAAATTGTGTGAGGTTTCTGATCATTAAGTGGATTGGTCTTCAAAGAGCTAAATGAAAATGAGCAATAAATATCAGTGTTACTTAGGTCATATAGTGCAAAATGACAAGGAGACTGAAAGACCTTCTGGCAACTGTAGAACAAACAAATATGAAATAGATTCACAAAAGCTTCTTGTGGGTTTTTATAAAGTTTCTCAATGCTTTTAATTATTTTTAAAAGCAAGTTAAAATGGAGCAGCAGACTTGGTCTTAAGGAGCAGGAACTCCTGAAAACCCTGGCTTTTTTGTTTTATGGCCGTGACCTGAAGTTACATACTTTTACTCCTGCACTAACTTTCTTCTCTGCAGAAGGGACGTTGTAATATTCATGTATGCGCCGGAGAAGGTATCATTATGATGGCAATTTCTACAGTGCTTTGCACATAGACGGATGCATTTCAGAAGGTGAGCATCCCGCTGGTGGGTGTAAACATGAGCTTGAAGCTTTGCACCTGCAATTGTATTGCTGTATAAAACTGAGCGCTTGTACCAGTAGCAACCTGACTGCAGAGGCAAATGAGGCAGCAGCGGTTGCCGTAACTTCTGCTTGTATCTGTGTTCTCATTCGCTTGGAAGAATAACCAGCCACAAGAGTTGCCAGGGCTGATTGTATCCTCAACCAAATAACTATGAAAATCTTCCACATAAAGCACTGCAAGTTATATTAAACGGCTGCAGGATTTCTTAGATAGTGTTTTAAGGACTCATTTTTACTCAGTGAAAAAAGTAATGAAAAAAAAATAAATTCAAAAAGCTGCAGCTTCTTATGTCTTAGTTACTCTTTTTGGTCCCTCTCCCGTGGTGTAAAATTATGACAGCAGCCACTGTGAATGATGACTCTCTGCTTGTATAAGCAGTCCAACCCTGTGAATATTGATGTGGTGATGCCACATTAGTCCTCCTTTATAACATGGCAAGGGAGCAACTTTTGTAGCAAGAGCTCTGCGAGCCTGAGATGTCCCTGCAAGCTCCAGCAAACCAGGGGCAAACTCTTCACCCCACCACAAACCCACTCACCCTCTTCTCCAAGGCCAGAGTTTTGCTCTAGCCAGGAGAAAGATTTTCTTTGTCCCTTCACCAGCTCTACTCCTTCTGGAGAAGCACTGTTTGGGAGGGGTATGATAGAGAATTTCTCAGGTAATAAAAATACCAAAAACTTGACTGTACTCCTTCCTTTGGCTCTTTTAAGGTCTTAGCTGTCAGCATCTCTTTCGTGGTGACTGGAGCACTCTGAGTTAGAAGGGGGACCAAAAAGGAGGAGATTCAATTCAAATAGAGTTGGAAGATGGAGGCAAACAGAGAGAGATGGAAGGAAGAGTCAACTTTTTAAACAGGAAAGAAAGAAGGCTATAACCTAAAAACCCACAAGCCTGAAGGTAACAGTCATTTCCTATTTCTGTGAAGACTGTTGGAGTTTCTCTAAAGGAAGTGGGGGGTGGGGAGAGGACAGTTCCTAGTATTTTCCTCAGCTTAGAAAGCAGAGCAAAGTCATCAGGTTTCCTACGTGACTAAACAGAAGTGTTCCGGAAAGGGTGAACTCTACTGTAGTACCATCACGTGCTGTATGGTAAGGGCTAAGGTACCACGATGATGGCTGTAAAGCAGACAAGAAATCTTTACTCATATTTGACCCCTCAGTGCTGTTCCCTTTGTATAAGGGGAAAATTCTAGTTGGATGCTAAACTGAGCCAGAGAAGGGCTAAAAGTGCCTTGTCTCCATTCTTCCTGCCTCTCCAGACCACCTGAGTCCTTTAGACCTGAGGAGTGTGCAGTCCTCTGCAGCAGGACACCTTCCAAACGCATCTGGACAACGGGATACCTCTGCCATGCGGTGACTTGGACCAAATACACCTGAAAGCTTTCTCCACCTTGGTGAAATGTTTATTCACAAAAGGTGCCAGCAACAAAAGAGTCAATGTGAGGTCCTTGGAGAACACCGGTTAATTGGTTTCAGAAGATCTTCAAACAGGACTCAGGAACAAATCAAACCAGTGTAAGGTAACTGTAAAATTTATAGCTCAAAATGAAATTATGCGGTACTTGTTAAACATAATATTTTAAACTTCTGTGGAAGCATCATAAGGCTTTTAAATTATAACTGTGATCAAGCATGATGTGAAATACTACAGCTCCCATTCCACAGATAGGTAAATCAGGCACAACGCAGGGAAATGAAGGCTCGAATGTGTTTCCTGGGTACAGGCATGAGGACATACATCGCCTGGGTCCTCATGCAGTTGATGTCTGTCTCCTGTCTCCCTCTCCCTGGTGCATATAGAGATTCCCTGGTGCATACAGAGATTCCCTGGTGCATATAGAGCCTTTCCCTTCTATATAGAGATTATCCACCTGCACAGGAAAGGGAGGGGGGACAACTACAGAGGTTTTGGTTGCTCTTATGGGATCAGATCTCTAGTGAGTTGGGCAAGGACACGGAACCGAGTAGCAGCGTTTGGATGAGTGCCAATGGGTTCTGCTCCCGTTTTCCAGTTAATAGGTATTCAACCGAGGAGGGCAGTTCTGTACAGGGAAAAAATCATTATATAAACACATACTGAGGTGAAGCAACCCAGAATGAAGATTAGAAGGAAGAAAATTCTGGTCTCAGGTCTCAGCTCCTAAAGTATGAGATTCTAAAGCTGAAAAGGTTTGACTTGCACCGGGGCCTGATGTGCAGGGCCCATGTTTGTGAAGATGTCATTTTGCATTTGTTGCGTCAGTTAGGATTTACATACACTTCTATGAAATCTGGGCCATAAATGTTGATTTTAAACAAAGACATTTCCATAGGATCTTTATTGTCTGTGTAGTGGTAAAGTGCTATGAATAATTTTCCCAGGTGCTTAAACAGGTGGTGTCTTCAAGGGAAGCAGGGCTTCTTTCATGTTCCCTATAATTTGTGCTGTCTTAAGCCTTCATTGTCAATGTCTTGGGTGAACATTTATGGCTATTTGAAATGTGCCTTCCCCACAAAGAAGCTGGCTACCCAGCTCCACAATTGGAGTATAAGTGTTACAGTTTTTTATTTACAGAGAAGGAAATAACACAGTGGCTCTATTCGCTACTCCTAAATTTATTTTCTCTTCTTTTGTGCAGTGTAAAAATGTTAGTCATCTCCAATGGCCCTTGGAAATAAGCTTTCCAAATATATTCTCATACTCTATATAGATGCACTGATGACACTCCAGCAGTTCAGCAAGAGGAAATCTGAAATAGTGGCACTAAATGACAAGGAAAAAAATCACTGGGGAGAAAACTGTCCATAAAAAGCTGAGGATGATTATGGAGCATTGGGAAATGGTGCCAGTGCTGGACTGCATACTCGTTCAGCCCTCGTTTCTCAGACGTCATTGATTAAAGGTAGATGGAAAAGGGCCATACAAAAGAGCAGGCTCGTGGGCTTCAGCTTCTGTTTCCATCTGCTTTTGGGCTGTAAGTTAAAACCCGTGTGACAAAATTGGGATTTTTCATTTTGTACTTAGGGCCCAAGCAAATCTGGCTGGACTGAGAAGAGGCTGAAGGGCCACTGTTAACACACGATGCTTGTGAAGCTGTGCCACCTTCATTAGGAGCTTACGTTCAGAGATGGGAAGCAAGCTGTAGCAGCCAGGTTTGAAAATGGGATTGATATGACTGCAAGTTTCCATTTCCTCATTCAGTGTTTTAAAAACCCATAATACTTGCTTTCCTAAGAAGCATGAGTCACAGACTTGGATTTATCAGCATTTTTAAAAGCAATAGATGTGTCTGCTTGCTGAGATCCATCAATTATGAGGGCATATATAAGCTGTATAAACATTTCCATGTGGTTTTGGGGGTCTCCCTCAGTGATGTCCTACGTCCATCCTGTCCACGCTCATTTATTCTGACACACAGAGAATCCCCCATGACTGATGACACTGCAAAAGTGAGTGATTGACCTTTCCCTGGTGTATATGTACAGAGATTATCCATCTGCACTGAAAAAGGGAGGTAGGAACCACACGTAGATTTTAGAGGGATGCTTGAAGGAGTGAGTACTGAGAAAATTCAAGACACTGGTCCTTCAGCCAAAGAGCTCAAAGAAATAAGAAGCAGAAATTATGGTACTACATGAAAATATCACCTCTGCTTCTCCAGCCACATGTAGATCAATCCTAGGATAATACTATATTTATATATATAATACATATATATAAAAAATATATATATTTATGTGTGTATATATGTGTATATAAACCTTTTTTGCCATTAAAGAAAAAAGCTGTGATTAGGGCATGTAAGCTGAAGCAAACTACTGAGTATCTACTTTGTTCAAAAAAAAAAAAAAATCTGAAATACTTTTTTCTTCTTCCTCCTCGTCATTTTTTCAGCCATATGGATTTGCCAGTTCACTGCATCATTGCGTGTTTATAACACAGCATTTCTTCAGCAGCTGTCGCTATCTCAGAATGCCATAGTACATCTTGTATGCTGAGTTGCAGGCCACGATACGATAGAAAACAGCTTACACTTAAAGAATAAAAGACCGTCTCTTGACATCCATTTGGACACTGGTTGCGGGCTTTAGAGAAGGCAGGGAGAGCGCTAGCAGCTCTCTCAAACATGCCGGCTCTTCCAGCTATGTGATAGGGCTGCTGATTCACCACCGGTGCTTGACGTTTAGCACGATACCGTTTAGGGTTCATTTGCCAGAGACATGGTCCTTTTTTCCCTTTGCTAACCTGTGACGCCCAAGTCAGCTACTGGGATGTAGCCTGGCAGCCTGGCCTGCTAATGGGTATTTTCTGACTAGGAAGAATATGGATGAAAATGGAATAGGTCCATTTGCAAAAGCTTTGTGCAAATTTTGGAGATTTCAATGAACTGGATTAGAATTGCCCTCAGTCTGGCCATAACGATGTAGTCACTGCAGGGTTACAGCTGAGATACCAGGGCATTAATTAACATGTGATCTTCTTCCCTGGCCCAAAGATAAAGACTCTGTAAGAACTGCCCTAAATTGATGTTGTCTGGAAGAGGTAGAGAAGTATTGAGGCTATCTTATGCTAGTCCTATTATTTTCCTTGCCCAGCAGCCCGTTGGCCAAAAGCTTGGGAAACTGCTCTATGGGCTCTCTTGTCACATCATCACTCGCTTTGGGCCATAATGCAGAATTTGCTGAGCACGTGGCATACGTTCATCTGGTTGTGTGAGAGCACGTGTGGGTGTTGGGTCACCGGGAAAGGAGTTTCTTGCCCTGTTTCTCATGTAATCTCAGAGAGCTTGAGTTTGGTTGTGTCGGGGGCCACCCCAGCTAAGAGCTTGCCCACGTAGGCTGTATTTGATGCAGATGTTCAGTCTGTGGTAGTTTTTCAGAAGTTTGACGGGTGTGACTTTCAGCTCATGCTTATCATTTGACCATCACCAGAACAGGAAGGAAGGTTTGGCTTTTTTTTTTTTCCCCCTTCATTTTCTTTCTAATGAATATTATGATATGATAGCTTGAATCATCAAAGTATCTTATAACATGTTGCGGATGGTGGTTTAATGATGTAACATCCCTTCATAGAAAAGAAAACACATACCTGGTAGTTAGATTGAACGTGATCAGATAGCACTAGATCACAAATTGGTGTTGCTAGCTCCTCTCACGTGAGCCTGCTTGATGAGTTTTTATGAAAACCAAAAGCAACCAGGAAATACTTCTTCTTGTAGTCAGTCATTAGCAGAGAAAGAGCAATTGTACAATACTAAGATTATCCAGCAGTAGAAAGAACATCCTAATCCCAGACATGAGAGACAGGATGTCCATTAGGAATGGTAGCCACTGATCAATAGTCTAATTTAGCATAGAAAGGTTTTATTGCTTTGGGAGCTGGAAGAAGAGGGAGGTATTGCAGTGTCTTCAGTTCCAGTCCTGCCTCTGCCGCTGATGCACCCCAAAGAAACACTGACTGACTCCACTGCTTTTCCACAGCCAGAGGATCAAGCAATAATTTTAAACTAGCAGACCATTATGTATTTTGAATGTGCATTTGATTATGTATGGGGCAGCACAAAGGAAGAAAATCCATTTCTGACAATGTCAGGAGTAAGCTGACATTTGTCTGCGGTTCGTTTCGGATCAAATCCAGCAAATTTCTAGGCCATCAGCAAAGAAAATAATTATGAAAGTCTTTTTTCAGACATTTGGTGCCTTTTTTAATGTTTTGGGTTTGGTGGGGTTTTTTTTAATAGTTAAGAAATATAGAGATAAAATTCCAAAGCAGAACTTAAAAAAAAATATTTTCTACAAACACGCAAATATTTTTACAGGGTATTTTTAATGTTTTCAGAACACTTCTGTCCCCCATTCCCCTTCCATGCTTCTCAGAAATGAGATTTCAAACTGTGAGCTGGCAAAGTGCATCACCTTCAATGGTGAACTCGGCTGCCAAAGGTTTTTCTAACCAGGTGAAGGGGTAAAAATTGCTATTATTACATGAACTAGCTAATTAAGAGTAAGCATTACCAGTGAAAACTTTATGTGCTGGAATTTATATAAGGGTCAGGTAATGACAGGAGTCGGAGGTGGCAGATGTCGTGCTGGCACACTGCGGCTCTCGCTCCTGCTCTGCCTGCTCTGAGGAATTGCTCCGCAGTCTAAAGCTCGAGGGGGGCATGTCTAACTTAGTGCAGGAAAAGTGATAAAATGGTGGTGGAAGAGCCTAGCAGATTTTCAAGGGGATTGAGCAGGAGCCATGGAAGGTAGCAGCGAGGCATAGAAAGGAAAAGTACACCAGGCCTCATTTAATTATCTTTTTCACACTGCATTAATCGTCACAAAACCAGGATTATGCCTATTTTTACATCAGTGTTGGAGGATAATACAAATGTCATTTTGTGCACTGTCTGTCATTAGCAGCTGTTAAATTAAAGTTTGAAAAGCAAAATAATGAAGGCAGGCTGCTCCCTTGACCTATTTTTCACCAACAACTTTTTCCCCTTTGACCTCTGAATCTGAATTTCCCTTATCAAATCATCATCTGATTTCCTACGACTGTTCTCACTTTCCCCAGCCCCCACAGCCACGCTGGTATTTGCTGTTCCTGTGACCTCTCTCTTCAGCTGTCTCATTTTATGTGCTGCTTTGACAGTCAGTCATTCTTTGTTCTTCCTATGGCATCCATAACTCCTTGCTCTCCAGTAATCTTCCTCCTTTTCCAGCTGCTCTTCCAGCAGCTCCGCTGGTGCCTCCCGTGACCTCAGGCTCCTTCGCTGTCTGCTCTGGGGCTCTCGGCTCAAACCCTGGACCACCAGCCCTCCATCACCATGGCCCAAGCCTCCATCCCAGCCTTGTCCCTACCTTATGCCTTCTCCCCGACAAGGTCTAGAGAGCTTGTAGATTTAAAAGGTACCTAATGTGCCAAGTCCTGCTTGCATTTCTGTTTCTGTTTACTATTTTTTGTTCCTATTTTTCTCTCTGTCTTTCTCTCTCCCCTCCACTGTCCCTGTTTCCTCCTTTTTGCCTCTACCCTGAAATAATTCAAATAACTCAATTTTTTGCTATGGTCTCCATCCAGATGTGGCCATGATCCGATGTTTCAAAAAGAGGGACATGAACAAATTTGGGTAGCTATATGCTGGTTTAATGATTTGGGACCCTTTCTCACCCCCAAAGGGCAATAAATGAGTCATTAAGTTAAATATACCTGTTACTGTGCTTGCATAATTATTCTTCCTACACTCAGGGAGAGGTAGAGGTTTTGTATTAAGTTTAACAGTAGCAATTGTCTCAGTGATGGCTCAGGGTGACTGCTGCAGCAAAAGATGCAGTTGTAGTGTTCTGAAAAGACTGACCTTGCACTTTACCAGGCATTCCCTTGGTCTGAATTTATGGGAGGGGGCTGAAAAAAATAAATGTGTGATGTCTTCTCGGGTGGAATTTTTCCTAATCTTTTCAGCTCCTTATACTCATGTATCAGTAAAACCCCAGCATATAGCTCGCCTTTTTCCTGCACCCACCTGTGATTGCTCTGTATTATCTCTGGGTTGGAGGTACGGTGGTGTGAGTATTGCAAAGCTAGGCAAAATTCCAGGCTGGTGTATAAGATGCTGTGTTTTTCGTGGAGATGATATAGTAGGACATAAGTCTGAAATCCAGACTATGACAATTTCCAGTGATTTAAGGATACGAGATGAATCAGATCAGTCACAGCTCCGATTTCGGAGGAATGCACAGGGATATATCTTCTCACATTAACATCCCCTGACTGTGATCAGTCTTTATCACCCATACCTCGACCTGAACGATGGACAATCGACTGCATCTGTTTCTACTTTACTAATTTGATCTACCTCAGAAAACTACTCTTGCAGGAACTTTAAAGATGAAAAATAGCACCAATTATATTCTCTAATACAATTGATTTCTAAGTACGCATGTGTACGTTTCTGATTCTGTACAATTCTACTGCCAACCCCATAAGAAGGGATTTTATGATGATCTGAAAACCTTCTTTCCCAAGACCGTGCATAAACACACTGCAAAGCCATGTATAGAGACAGATACTCTGGAACTGTTGGTAAATATAAGTAACTATATGCAGATCCGAAATTTTACCCATTTGTACAGCGATGGGTCAAATAAATGTAGCAAAACCTCTTTTTGGTTCTTGTTTTTTTCCGTTTTTTGTGTGCCACCGTGTGCAACCTTGGTTGCAGTTGGCACTGAAGGAAAATCTGCTCTTTTGCTACTGCACCCACAGCAAAGGCATGGGGAGGTAGGTGAGCTCTTTCGCCAAAAAAAAAAAAAAAAAAAAGCTGTGTTCATATGATATCTAATAATACAGTATAAAAGACAGCACATTATAAAATTCACTGGAGCAGATACCTTTTCACGCCATTGAAAAGTCACCTCTGGAACTCACTGACATGTTAGCATAGCCTTAGTTGGGGATAGTTACATGGGTTTGTATTAGAATAATGAAGTTTATCATTCAGGATTTTAAAAAGGACATAAACCTTGCCGTTTCACTCAGGAAGCCACTATCCGGTTTAGGCTCTGAAGAAATGCCTGTACAAGTAGGTTATTCCATCAACTCGGTGCAGCAGGTATTTTTCACCTTGCTCCAGAGAAGGGTGGGAGGATCTAGTAACCGATGAAGACAGGATACCAGACAAGATGGGGCATTGGCTTGATTCCATATGATAATTTCAGCATAATTGTTTTGCCTTTAGGCTGCTGTATCTGATTAGACCAGTCTCTAGCTGATCCAAGGTTAGGAGAATGCAAAACCACTGTGGTGTTGTGCTAAACACAGTGCAGCCAGACCAAATAACCTGGGTCAGTTATCCGTGCAGATCTGCAGATACGGGCATGCATGCAGTTTTGCATGAGGAACATAACATACAGTAGCTCCAAATTTGGGAGGAGAATTAGTAATTTGCTGAGATAAAAGTTGTGGCCTCTACAGCAGGCTGGGTAATCATATAAATAAATATAAAAGTCCATTTTAGAGCAGCGTTCTTTTAATACTAATTGCATGCAAAAATCTTATCACATTACTAACCTTCATACCTTTATAATAAGTCTTTTATTGTATTAGCCAGCTTGGTTTTCACTAATATGATACGAAAGACTTGCTAATATATTAGGAAAGTCACTAACACTATTAATTTACTAGATAAATTACTTCTCTATCTTGGAACTTTAAATGAAATGGAATTCACTAATCCTAATTGGTTTGCCTTCTACCAGAATTATTTCCCATTAGTTCAGCATGTTTTCTTTTTTCATACTTGAACAGAAGAGATTTCTTAAACTCAAAGCCTTGGGGTACAGTATATGGGTTTATTAATTATCAGGTATTCATTCAAGGGGGTTAATTAAGCAATAACTTTCCATTGACTGGAATATACAAAGGAATAAAAGGCTTGACTTGTCCTGCTGATTAAAGCACTGAGGCCGTTGTGTCATCATTTTGCTCCATTTGGTTGTGGAGGAATAAAGATTTTTCCACTATTTAACATAATTGGCCGAGAACTCAGAGACCCCGTTCCTTGTGTACAGGAACTTTGTTGCTTTGTTGATTTTTGTCCTTTTTTGCCCCAGCCCATCTCTGGCTGGTGGCGAGTGCTGTGACCTTTCCCCACGGCTGTGGACCTTGGTGCTCTTATCCATGTTTTTGTCACCCGAAGGCTTGAGAACTGCAATGCAGTAAAGGGAGCTAAATCCCCTGGGAAGCGAGGAGCCGGTGCTGAAGGCAAGCATCCTGCTGAGTAAGCAGGGTATCTTGCTGTAAGCACATGACACCGATGCTGAGGAATCGGTACTTGGCTGCGTGTTGGCTTCCAGGCAGAGTTTATGGTGTTGGCTTTGACGTTTGGGCCTAATTCAAACCTCTTTGGAATCAGTGGAAAGACTCGCCATGCGCTTCAATTGATTTTGGGTGAGGCCCAGCAGTCTCTGAATAGCTTGTCTATGTGAGAGACACCCTCTCTTCTCAGGGGATATTGCCTCATCGTTTGAGAGGAGCAGCGTGTCAGCTAGAACATCTTTTTTTGGGAAGGAGAGTGAGCTGCTCTCAAGTGAGGACTTGAGTCTCTTGCAAGGGCTACTTCGGTCTGGGGCTCGTCCTGCAGGGACTTGAAGCTGTTGGCTTTTAGGGCGTACCTTTGCGAAGTGGATCCTTTGAGGGCATAAATTAATATATTAGAATAGGTGGAAGAGAAAGGGGGTTTTCCTAGAGCTTCCCTAGGTCCGACTGAGCTCCCTTTCCTGTAACAGCCTCCCCGGGGCTGCGGCAATCTGTTTTAATTAGAGCAGCCTCTGAGCATCTCTCGATTATGCTGAGGAATGGGGCTTCGCTGAGAATTTAGCTGACCCAAACTGTGGGAGCGCAAAGGCCACGGTTGCGCAGGCCTCCCACGTACCCTCATTTGTACTGTGCGAGTCTCCCGCCCGAGCCAGCTCTCTGCCGGCCGGGCTCTGGAATCCATTTATAAAAGAAGCTTGTGGTTGTGTCTGTTTGTTGGTAAATGCATATTATACGCTAGCTGGAGCTGGCTGGCTGGCTGAAACTGCCGCTCGCAATCAGCCGTGCATCACTGAGTCAGCGCATCCCGAAGCCTGAGCACATCTCTGCCCAGGGGAAGCAGGGATGGGTCCCCACCACGCCCGGGAAGGTGGGGCCTCCGGGGACCGGCGCAGGAGCCCACTCGTTCCAGGCAGAGAAGGAGAAGGAGGTGGAGCTGCAGACTGGAAAAGTGTGTGATATTAGAGTGACTGCTGAGTTTATTCTCCAACAAGCGTTAGCATGCTTTTCTCGCTTGATTGTTTTGGCGATTGTGGTAAAGTGCAGATGTTACGCAATGGTAGGACTGGTAACACTGGCCACTGCCAACTGTGGTGCCAGGAATCATTTATAAGCTTCCCAGCAATGAGCCCTGTCAGCACATGCTTCACCTCCAGTTACCATCGCAGGCACCACCGTTGAGCCAAGCCGTGTCGCGAATGAGGCGCCCCTTCCATCGGCAAGGACCATACCAGTCCTCTGGGAGAAGGGCTTCTTGCCCCTTTGAGACCACTGTGCTGTGCCCTCGCCGTCCTCTGTTAACTCTTGCAAAGTAGCTCTGCAGCTCCGCCGCAGAAGCTGAAATACCAGCATCGCCTTACCAAGAGGGACGTTTTGGTAAAATGGAAAGATTTCGAAATCTCAACAAGAAAGGCTGTGAGATTGCCTTGAGTGTTTGAAATAATGTATGTATGCATATATCTAGGTATACCTGTATAACTACATGAGCCAAATGACTTGCTTTGGCTTGCTTATCATTCTAAGACATAAAACAGGTAATCTAGCTTTATTTGACACCTAGGATAATCATCCAAGAAAATGAGAGGCTCTGTAATGGAGGTCTATAAACAGGTCTTGCAGGTCATTCGCACCACCTGGCTCTGCACGCCAGCGCTCTATGGAAACGTGGCTGTAAACACTGTGCTGGATCAAGGGCTTCTCTACTGACAGAAGAGACGAGCACTAAAGCTGTACAAAACTGAGTGAGCCTCAGAAAATGATTCACTCTCTTAATTAATTTTCCATTTTGGTTGGTGGAATGCCCTTAGGTGGCTGCAGTGGGCTCGGATTTCTTCTTTCTGGGCAGAGTTCACCTTTGCACAAGGACTGGGAAACTCTCCTCTCCCACCCTCCGTGCACTGAGGAGCCCAGGCAGGATCCTTGAAGGGAATATTTTCCTCTACCCAAATCATTCTGAATCACACTAATTTCTGAAGGCACAGTCACATGTGGCTCAGAGGCTTATTTAATTGCCAGCCCAGTGGTATGCTGGGAAGCCTGTAGCCTTGCTTTGTTAAGCAATGCCCCATTCCCACCTCATAGAAAGTATCCCCGAGTGCATCACTGCAGTTTTCTCTCACGACAGCCCCCAGTAAAAGCAACCGTACGTGTGAGCAGTCCTCCTTGCAAAGGGTGCAGCCTTCTCCGGGTTCCTTTCCCGGTTGCCTTTGTGCTCGGACTCTTCGTTCGCTGGGTGCATCGAGCACTTGTAAAATAAGGCGAGCGGAGTCAGGCACGCATTCCCTAACGCGCAGGATTGACGTGCCCGTGGTCTGCCATCTTGTACCGGTACAGCTGGAGCAAACTCGTGCTGAAACGTGAACATTCACACATTGCTTTTGTGTGAAGTTTGTGTGGTCGCTGAAGTTCAGTAGAAACAGTTTGCTTGCGTTCTTTTGACTAATAACAAATTGAAGGCTCTGCTCCAGCCATTTCTTCCGTGATTTACAACTACATCCTTAGGCACAGTTTTCCCACTGAAATCCTTTACTCTGATGGGGAGACGGGACGAAAGGAGTGGAAAGAGTCCCCATGTCATGCCCCAGGCCATGCTAGGGAGGGGATAGGCAATCCTGTGCCTTATCTCTCCCAGCTCTCCCCCCACGATATGCTTGGAGAAATGACTAAGCTGGGGAGAGGAGCTGGAGCAACACGAGGTAGGTGCGTAGGAGGTTGCCAGTGGGGTTGTTCCAGCTTACGCTGGGAGTCACCTTGACCTAGTGTTACAAAGGAAACATAAAACTAGATTTCTTCTTTCCATTCTTGCCCCACAAACTGCACAGCATAAAATGTATCACTTTCTTATTTTCAAATAGCATTTCTATATGCATTATTAATGTAACTAAAACCCAAACCTTCAATTTATCACTCCCTGGACACTCGCCCTTAGAAATGTGTGTTATATCATTGTCTGTTTAGAGATGGTGTTAAGTTCTGGCTGGAAAAGAAAGGTGTGGTGTTGGGAACTGTATCTTTTCCAAAAGGAACACCAAAGTATTTTCTTTTATTTCAGGACAGCGGTGTGTAAGGGTCTCCCCTGATCTGGACACAGGGGGACAGCGGGGTAATGAGAGGGCATGGTCCATTTCACTCCATCCCACCAGGCAGGAGCTACAATTTGGCTGCTTCTGCCATTGTGCCTTCATTAATGGGTAATTTGACTGTTTTCTCCATTCCGGTATTTTCCCGATAAACCAATTTAAAACCCAAAATGTAGCCCACTGATAAATCATGGTTATTTTGTTCTATCAGGCTTTCATCTGGCTAAGCCTTACATTTCCACTGCCCTGAGGAAGACTTAGATCAGGGATACTTCATATGGTGCCAACGAGGGAAGAAGGTTTATGTAGCTGGGGGTTTTTAGCAAACCATCAGAAGGTTTAGGGTTTCACTTTACTCCTAAGAAAAGTTACTGGCAGAAAAATAGGTTTTCCTAGTCAGGTGGGCAGAAAAATTACTGACACCTCTAAGAAGCCAGGTAGGGACTGGAGTTTTGGCCCAGTGAGATTTTTAAAGTCAAGATTCCCGTTAAAACCATGTGAAGTCAATGGAGATATTGGCATTGATTTCAAAAGGCTTTGAGGTGTATCATATATCCCATACAGTAAAAATCCCACAGGCTCTTCACAACCTTAGTTAGGTAGATTTGGGCAGCAGGTCTATGTTAAAGGAGAAGGACACATCCACTCCCTTTCTCTCTGAGGAGGAGAGAAGGTGCAGAATATGCACCTGTTGGCTTACCTACAACATGATGTGGCCTCAGAGCGGCCACTGCCCATTGCAGGGAGCTACGAGGGGTGCACCACCCATCCAGCCATTGTCCCTCATGAGGTCTCACTGACACTTTCCTTGAGCAAGTTGTGCTGCAAGTGGAGCAATCAGGAATCAACCAGTGCTTTGGAGCTCCTCATGATCCATGCAATACAGAGATGGAGGCTACAGCTTCTTGGGTCTCTGTCTCACCTCCACCAGATGGGAAAGTAGCTCTTTTTGTGGAAGGCTGAAGGATGGGAGCCAACCAGCATTAGCACGCACACCTTGTGGAGGCCTATGCCTTCAGGCAGGAATTAGACAAGATAGCTGAGTTGAAACTGGAAGAAATTGCTCCTGAAGCACTCCGTGGTGGAGTGTAAGGTTTCCTTTCTAATGTCTAGAACCTGCACTCAACTGCGCTTGGGAGAAGCCGGCTGTTTAACTCTGGGTTCTGTCAGCAGGGCCAGGATTTTGACTCCCGTAATGAGCAGCTAACGTCAGGACTACAGTGTGCCAGGCAGCAAAGGGGTCCCTTCTCCAAACATCTGCCCCCAGCACCCCACTAGGAGGAGAAAAATATGAGCGCAGGGAATTAAAGTGACAGCCCCCGCGATCTGGCATATGTCACTGCCTCCGAGGCTGATTTAACTGGGCAGCAGGTAGAAAAGACAAATATTCACTAGAGGAGCTGGAGAAAATGGAGGCAAGGCAGAATGAGATAAAACCTATTAGAGAGAGTGTTTTACAGTGCAATTCCTTGGGGGGCTGGGAAGGAAGGAGAAGGCTCACCATAAATGGAAAAAGGCTTGAACTATAATTAATTTACCTTGTCTGAGCTTTTTGCCACATTTCTACCATATTTCCATGCACGAGAAAAAAATACACCAAAGCTCACAGGTTCTGAATTTTTTAAGTACACAGCCTATGACTGTCTCACAACAGGTTAGCATGGTAGTAGATTTGCTCGGTCTGTGTAACAGCTTGTGATGGGCTTGGACTCCAGCTTCAGGTGAAATAATCAACCTGGACTGAAAGGGCGTTGATTGGAAAGGCAGTATGAGAAAAAATGCTGCTGCTGTCTGCGCTGCCTGACTCCTGCAAATTAACAGCCTAAAGGACAGGTTTTCTTGGAAATCTGTAGGCAAGAGGCTAAGCTCCACTGCTTGCACTTAGCCAAATGGGTGTCAGGAGCGGGGAAGGCAGCTCCCCTCCCAAAGCTGCTGGTCGCTCAAAGGCAATCTGGGATGTGACAATCAACCCAGGTTCTTTCTGGCTCATACCTTGCCAGAAAGAGGCTGGGAAATCAGACCATATTTAACATTTCTGGCACCAGCAGTAGTAGATTCCGGCTCAGTTACCTGTGTGGGTTCTGCAGGTAAACATACGCCTGTACCAAATCCAATTTGTGCCTCTCGCAGTGGTGTCAGCAGCAGAAGAGACACTGAAAGATTTGATCAGCCTGAAGCCAGAACACACATAATCACTTCTGCTATGGAGAACTAAAGCGGATAAACTGACAGGATTCCGGTGACGGTCTGAACTGTCCCCAGGTTCAAGGATGCTTGCATCAGGGGCTGGAGTCTGCTAGGAAATGGAGGCTAAATTTTGCACTTTCCCCTTTTGTAGTGTTGACTCTACAGAAAAAAAGACATATATGGAAAGAAGCAAAGTATATATATACTTCTGCAGCCTAAGAGCTGGTTTCAGTACTGCATACTTTTATGTAGAACTCAATAAAATGCATTTGCAAACATAATTACAGATGCAGCAATGTTCTCTAATAATGGATTATATAAAGCATGTTATGAAATGCATTCATATCAAGTTCTTGGCAAATTATACTACCTACTGTAACCAGGTGTTATAAAACCAATTATGGCTATATAGGAATTACCAACACAATGTATGTACCGTTTAAATACAGTACAATTTCAGGTGGCTGTAAAATGTGCTGTAGAGGGTGGTGGAGTTATTTCGAACATGCTGGAGGCAGCAGCACAGGAGGGGAAGCCGTTCTTGGGGAAAGCATGGTGATAAATGGTGCTTCAACTCGTATCGGCTGACTCTTGGCTCAAGGCCTACAGGTTGATCCAGCTGTCCTTACGTGCCACAATATTTTGTCCTGTGTTGTAGTCCTGCGTACTTAAAAAATTCCCATCAAAATACGTAGCACTTTGCTCGCCTAAATAACGAATGAAAAATAATTAAGACCCTAGTCCTGAATTAATATCAAGCATTTATGATGTTGCTTCAGTTTGCTGGATTCCCACATGAAGGCTTTATCCGAAGCCTTTTCAGTTGAGTGGAAATTTACTATTGAATTGGGCAATCTCTGGATAAAGTCTTGGTTTAATTTTGTCAGATTATTTCTTTAGGGCAGAAGGGATGTTATTCTGAGTTATTAGGTTGTGTATTTTGCTGTGTCATGAGAAAAACAAATGGATTTCTTATTCTACTTCCTCATCACTAAAAACAACCTCTAGTAAAAGATAAGCAGAACCAGCGCAGATAAAAAGGAAGCCCCTTCCCTTTTCTCCCTGCAGTGAACCTTTACCCAAATTCTCTTTTTTTGCATGGTTCCTGTTGTTGTTCATATATTTCCTAGTTCTGCCTAGGACAGGGAGCACAGTCACAACCACACGAGTTCCCATCATCTTGTTTTTTTGCTATTCAGAAAAATATTCTCCCGCCCAGTTTTTGTAACAACGGACGTTTGGGTAGTTTGAGAAAGCAAATAGTGCAATGGACCTTGGCTACCACATCAGCAAACTACAGTTTCAGCTTAAGCACGCAGTTGGAGAAACATATCCCTCAATATATCAAATGAGACCTTCTTGAGAATGAGGTGCGCCATATACCATGCCCAAAGCCCAGCTCTCTGGATCAAGGGACCTGCCTGCAATTGAGTGAGGTGCCCTTTCAAGCTGTTTTCCTGCGTATTTTTCCTATGAAATCCAAGTAGATTATGGTGTATAACCACTCTTACGCAGACATGAGATTGGGATGCAGCTGGGACATATGCTTAAACACAGAACCTTAGATTTATTTCCATAGAAGCCGCTACACCGATACAAGTACAGTGCAAGCAAGGACATCTTTCCTGCAAGGACCTCAAAGCACTTCACAAATACTGTTGGAGGCTCAGAATGTTCTTGCACTGGGGTAAACTTGGTCTTAGAGAGGTTAAGCGATTTACTTGAGGTTTCCCAGGAAAACAGAGGTAGAAGTAAGAAGTGAAACGGGATCGTGACTGCAAATGACATCCTTTAACCTTCGGAGGTGCTACCATGTGCAAATAAAGGCCTGACCCCGCTAGCCTCCCTCATGTGAGCCGTGGCTCCGAAATGAATGGAATGCCTGGCGTGAGAAAAGGGCTGCAGTATTGGCCTCTCTAGGCCTTTCTCTGTGAAGAGTTTAATATTTCCTAAGAGGTACTGTTTGTTTGGCTTCACCCCGAAGCAAAGTGTCTTATAGCAACAACAACAGCAGCAACAGGAATCTCAATTTCTTTTTTTTTTCCTCCTCTAGCGCACAAAAGCCAAGACCCAAGGCGAGAGCTCTCTCTGGGTAGGCGCTAAGCCACGGGGACCTGAAGACACTTGGTGTTTCTTGGAAATGGGCTCTGACTGCTCTGCTTTTCTCCTTCACTGGGAAAGAAGAGATTTTGGGTCACAATATGGACCTTCACGTTTCTCGGCTGGTAAAAACCCTAGTCTGTATTTCATCTCAGCAAAAGTTTGGCTCTACCCCAACTTCAGCAATCACAAAGACTAACATGTAAGAAAGACTGCATTAAAAATATAATGTAAAAATATGTCTTTAATAAAAGGAAATGAGAATTCCCAAATTCTTTCTTCTTTCTCTGCAGAAAAAAAAGGGTTTCTAGCTACAAGCCCCTTTTTGCCTGTTTAAGTCTCTGTGCTTCTTATTCCACTTCTTTAGCAGGCTTGAAATGAATGAAGAGGTAGGAGAGGAGGGAGTGACATAGGTGGTAAATTATGTAGGTTATATGAATGCACGGCAATAGCAAGCAGATTTCGATGCTAATGCAGACGGCAGAGATTTCTACCGTTAAGGAAGAAAGGAGGGAACCTGCAGCATCTGAAGAGAAATCGGCTGACTGAACTCCAGCGCCTGCTCCAGCCTGCAGAGATGGGAGACTGCCACAGCCGGGGAAAAGTGGAAGCGACTCCTGAAACCTGCAGAAGGGACAATTCCCTGAAGCTTGAACTTCTGCGATAAAGGGAAAGAGATCATTAACTGCGAGCGAGGCGAGTTTGTGGAGGAGAAAAGAAGAAAGAAGAACAAGAAGAAAAAAAAAAACAAAAAAACCAAAAAACCCAAACCCCTTTAACTCTGGAGTTTTTAAAAGTGCCCTTGTTTGTTTTCTTGGCAGAGGAGCGGAGCATTTGGCACCCATCCTTGGAAGGTGGCCCGGCTGTAAAAATGCTGGGGTTGGCCCTTTCCATGCTGTTGCTAAGCGGATGGCCCAATAGCCGGCAGGGCCCACCAAACCCCACCCCGCGCTCCGGCCGGATCCAGGCTCCAGCCCGCCTGCATTAAAAGCCTCCCTTTCTCCCACTTGCTAATAATAATAATTAAAAAAAAAAAAAAAAAAAAACCCAACAAACTAC